>JAQFZY010000347.1:0-32110 GCA_034696285.1 Hypogastrura burkilli
AATATATATGTTTTTAAATACACGTAAATTAAAATAATGTAACGGCAAATTTCAAAATGGCTTCCAGTAATCGATTTATGGTTTTTCTAATAGTTTAGTGTTAACGGAGGACACTTCAAGGACAAAAGTTCAAAGCTAACCGGCTTCAAGTGCTAGTAATTAGTAATGAACCACTTGATATATTATGAACTCAAAAAAAGTTTCAAAATGATTTGCCAATGGCGCGATGCTTAAGACGGCGGGTGAACGTCATAATTTCTGGGATCTTTGATGTCACACTCCTCTATTTGGCTATGCCCGTTACAACGGTTTATTCTTTGGTTAGTGCGGTATGTTATCAATATGACTTAATTTTATGTGACTACAGAGTGTAGAAATTGGTTTCATGAACAGTGCGTCATCAAAACCTACAAAAAAATAAAACCCGATAAAACCCAAAATCAGGAAATAAACCCATGGGTTTTACCCGGGTAAAACCCAATGGGTAAAACTCACTGGGCTATATTTTCGATCCCTGTTATAAACCAATAACTATTCTTTTGAAGAATAAAAATTCACGAAGGTCCCTTGGCATAACCATATTTGTCAATAATTCGAAGGTGAAGTGGCGTCCCATTCTTACCCGGTCCAATAAAAAAAAACTGTTAGTAGTCATTTAGTACAGAACAGTTATGAATATTTCCAAAGTTAAAATACGCTCATGACTGTATTCACAAAAGCCATATCAGAAAGCAGCAACAACAGGGACCTTCGCGAATTTTCATTCTTCAAAATAATATTTATTGGTTTATAATCAGCTCAATTTGTTTCGTCCTTTTTAGAGCACACTCAGGCACACTCTGCGATTTTTATACAGGAGCATTTTCTTTAAAAGCAGATGAGGCCTACGGTTGTCTCATGTCTCACGGTAAATTTCTTTCCAGAAAACCTAAAGCTTTGGATTCCTTTTAAAAGTTATTCACGGTAAAATATTGACCAGAGACATTTCCCTCCCAGAATTGATGTAAAGTAACACTCTTCTACCCGTCACCCGTCACTATGTAACTCGCTCCCTGAAGTGACAGAGCGGGGCGCAGGGTACATCTTTTAAATATTAAGTAATGGGAGAATTATATACAGTATACCCTATTCACACCAGAATTTTTAAACGGCTTGTATTTTATACTGTATAATATATAGATTTTCGCGCAAGACGCTTAATTTAACTAAAACGGAAAAGCTCAAATTCGGTGAAAGAAATTCGTTTTGTTTGTAACATAAATCCGAACAACAGTCATTTTGCCTAATATGGCTAAATAATATTAATATCTACACATTTTATGCTAAAATCTATATTCTTATTCAGCAATATAGGTAAGGTTAAGGTACCATAATCCCCCCCCCCCCCCCATACATCGTCTCAGATCTCAACTCTGTGAAACAGGTCGCCGGTTAATTTAGTCTAACTTTGAAAATTTCAGTAGATAATCATAATCATACGGAAGCCCAATTTACAATTAACTGCAAATCTTGTAATTAGAAAAAAAAGAGAAGGTCAGAGGTCAGAGTCAACCAGTAGTAGTACAGTAGCTCTAGTATTGGGAACAAAGGCAGATATCCCCATTTATAATGATACCAGCAAGTAAGTCTACTTTTGTTTCTTTTTTGCAAAAATCTCAACATGCGAGTGGTCTCTGTCCTTGAGTTTTATCACCTCGATGCTCTTCAAACATATCATTCACCTTTGATGAGAGGAAAAAAATACTACGAAGGCTAAGGCATGGCATTACGAAGGTGGGTTAGGAGGTGGTATAGGCATACCTTAGGCATACCCATGGAGGCACCTTCCAGTCAGAGTCATGCTACAGCATAAACACGGATCTGATCTCCCTGTAGCGGAACAGGGAGCCTGGGCTCACTTCTGCACGGGAATGGAATGCCAAGCCAGGGATCCAAAAAAAGTTGTCGGGCTAGGAGGCTGGAGAGAGATTTTTGTACGGGAAACCTGTAGCATATTTTCCTGTATTCAACCTGGTAGCATATTTTCCGTGGATCTTGCATTGAATCTGGTTGATGAAGATGAGGCTCAGCTGAAGAGGTTCTGTCTGCCTTCAGCCTCCTCAACACCTCTCTCTCCAATCCAACCTAAAGTGAAAAGTTGTAAACCAGCCACCTCACATTCCATTCCGGATCAGCTCCAGGCTACAGCCTCGGCAGCCTACACCTACCTTTGGATCAAAATATGACCATGTTATGTATGCAGGATCGAGGCATATCATATGGCATATCTAGTACTTGGTGGGACCTGCCGGTGCTCGAAGGAATTGGCTTGAGGGGATCTAGGACTCACTCCAATGCCACATAATAATTAGGAATTCTGATCATGCTTCATCTGTGATTTCATATTTTAAGATGCGTTTCTAAAAATTAAGCCCAGCATAGCTTTTGTAGGAGGGATATTCAGATCCATGATTCGGCCTGATGCCTTTCGAGACCGGAATCAATCAGGTTGAGTTGAGGAAAGAGTGAGATGAGAACGTGACTCTGGCCACGCGAGCAGGCCCTACTCTCCAAAAGTTACGACTTTCCTAGGCTTGGAATTGGGTCGAGGCCGTGTCTGTTAAATTTTTTAATATTGAGGCTCTGACCAAAACGTCATTGAAGGAATAGTAAGTACCTATACCTAGTACGTCAGCTTCATGACCTGGCACCTCTAATAGTCACACTATTGTAGTCTTTATATTAGAATTGCGGGATTATATTAGTGTTTTAAATTTTAATTTCGTAGTTATGGCTACGTAAGTTAGGGTCGAGTTGCCAGTTTTTCGAGCTTGAGCTCTTCTGTAGCTTATTGAGTGAAATCAGTTTTGGTTTTATTAAGAAGTGACTATTTTTGAGCTCCGTTAAATTAAGTTACAAAAATTAGACGTAGAAAGAAAATTCTTACTGTTGAATTATAAAGTTTCGGCAATTGTTGAAAATCTCACCTGCTCCCAGTAGTGTGCTCTGAGTCTGAGAAGGTACATAAGCCTTAATTAAGCAGAAAGCGGAAACGGAGCCCTTTTCGGTGTGTTTGGCTCCTGATACCTTTCAGCTCCTCAAGTTCCTTTCTGCGTTGGCTCTCTGTATTTTTAATGGTACCTATTGGTCCGTGCCCGGAGTATTATACTGGCTTACGTAACTTGAGGGTTGTATGAAGGAAACATTTTACTATGACTATATGTAGTAGTAGGACAGGTGGTTAGCGCGTGGAGAAGGGTCGAGTGTAACTTTTGGTGGGAAACACCTGTTCCGAGTCCTTCCAGGGCCCAATCATATTCACATTGGTAGCCCTCTGCTCTGCATGTTTATAATTGGGACCTTTCATTAACTTTAGTTGTTACTGTCGTAGGGCAGATGAGTAGTTTATTTAATCCTGAGTAGGTGTCCGTACTTGAAGCTTTGTGAGTAATCAGCTAGGACAAAGGACAAGCCAAAGCGCCCTATACTTTTATACTTTGTTTGTCATTTTGGCAAGCCTTTAGCTTAGTCCGAGTCCCAAGAAGGCGAATAATAAGTTTGCAGCTGATCGGAAAGGAGCGTAAATGAAAGTAGGAGCGGAAACGCTTTTTTTTTTCTCTCTCTCTTCCTCTCCCATCCCAGCCAAGTAGTCAGGCCTTTGATAACAATTTTTTTTTTCCTTTTGTCTTTTACGGGGAGATCCCAGGAGGGGCCCCCGCCTGGTAGGCCTCTACATAGGTCCAGAGATAGATAGCAGGGTTTGTATGATTGTATGGTGTCTGGCTTGTGGGCCAACCTATGTATGGAAGTTCTCTCCCACTCTTCTGGCTGGAGTGGGAGTCTGTAGTCAGTCGTCGTGGTCCTGACTAAAAAAGCGAGGCTGGCTGGCTCGGTCCTGGCTCATCATCAGGAGGAGCCGCAGAGAAAGGATCTTGTCTCTAGAAGATCGATAAACGCTGGTATTCCTGCCCTTGAACTGCCCTTGCCTCAAAACATATGTACGCTACGCCCGGACGCCCAGGCCCAATACAACTACAAGCCATAGGACGCTGAGCTTGAAGTACATGTACAATCAACATGACGTAGGAGGGAATTTAACTTTGGTTAGGCGGCAACTGGCTTAAAAGTAGGATTTACACGTTAAACAGACGCTGTCGAACCAGGCGAAAGGGAAATGCGCTTTAGCGGGAAGCGGAGCAGTCACAGGTCCATGCTCGGTAGCAGGAGCTTCTGTGAGCAATACATTTTCAAGCATTTATGGCTGCTCATACTATATTTTGTAGAATTTCTGACAACAATGAATACATTTTCCATAATTTTCGGCAACACTGTTTTCCAAGTTCTTTTTATACCAAATCGTCTGTTGTCAAAATGGCCAAACACCGGCTCATCTGCTCTGTTGCTCAAGATCACGTAGAGTCATACCATGACCATGACGGTGACGCACATTCCTACAACTTCAATAGGACTGGGCTGAACTCCACGAAATTCGGCTCGTCTTCCTTGACAATTCCCAAGGAATTGGGCGGTTGTTGGTGCGGTGCTTGCATTCTATGGGCTCAAAATACATGATAGTACGTACATGGTGTAGTTGCGTGGCGAGTTAGGTAAGGTCGGGTAGGTCTCAATTTTCATTGCCATTCCTTAATGTAGAGTATCTTCGGCTAGCGTAACAGTGTAAGGTATGGGATTGAGAGAGCATGACAATGACATGAGCCGGCCCAGGTTTCCGATTCCGAAACCTGACGGACGGAGTTGATTGAGAATGAAAGGTGAGCCGTGTCTACAATGGTAAATTGTAGGAAGGGGGAGTCTTGGCATGTTAGAATATGTTACGCTATGCACGCGACACGTATCAATTCTTCTCAAAATGTTCGTAAAGGGGCTCAACGTTCGTAGGTTGGTCCTTAGTAGAAGTGATTGTAGGGATCTTTGATAGAAGTTGGATCCCGTGTCCGGGGGGTTCTCCAAAGATGGAACAGCTGGCCTGGCTCGAAGGCTCTGGCCTAAAAAAGTGGACGGAAAGGAGTTGGAGTTTTTAGGGGACGACTTCCTTCTATTTTTGAAAGAGAAGTTACGTGTTTGGACTAACCTGGTGATTCCCTCAATGTCAGCTGCTTGGCTATTTTCTTCCTAGCCTGACTTCAGCCTTCCATCTGGAGTCTGGAAATATACTGAGAATAGGCCGGAGCCCGTCATCCCCGCATCTTGATTACGGAAACGGACTAATTCGGCTATTCATCCAATGTAGGAAGTGGGAGGATAAAATCGGAGGGCCAAGGACCCTTATTGAAATCAGTTGAATGCTCTCCGGCAGCACAATGGGCTTCTTTACACAAGAGGAACCCGGGACTTAGGAACTGACCTTAGCAGGAGGGACCCAAGCTTTTCTTTAGAGTTAGGTCATAAGCGTTCCTGGCCCGTGCCCATAATAAAAGGAGCCAACCTTAGCTCGGCAGCTGTTCCTACTTTCTATTGACTAAAGATTGTCTGAGGGTCCAGCTGGCCCCTCGTGCTCACGCTTCCAGGCTCTGATTTAAGATTCAAGTTCATCCTTCTCCCATCCAATATCCACTTTGAGTCTCCATATCTCATTCTCATGCTAAAGCGCTTTGACTTGGACCAAGGAGCACCCGTCTATTCTCACAATTATCATACGCATACCGATTACGGTCATACGGATTCTTAGTATACACAAAGGTCCATATTTAGGCACGATCTGTATCTCTTGAAGCTCGGCTCTTTTTAGGAGTATTTGATTGATGCTTGTATAAGGCAGCATTTGGCGTTTGGATCAAAAATTAGTACTTGTGAATGTGACATAGGCATCAGTATCTCTGTTTACTTGCTGTGAGTGGTTAGAGTATCAGTCTACTGCTCCTCAAAGTTCAAGTGCAGAAGGGTTGAGTGGTGATGTTCTGAGGCTGTGCCCAAGGAGGCTGGACTAGATTCCTCCTAAAAAATAGTTAGGTATCTATTTTTCTGCGTTGTTGAGGCATTCAGCTTCCTGCTGAGGAGCTAGTTTTCACTCTAGAAAGAGATAGACTGTAATGTTTCAAAGGTTCCAGACACCAGTAGACGAGGACCGTTTAATTTTAGATACAGACCGAGACAGAGTAGAGGAGGATCCTTCAGATGGCTGCTGCTACACACCACGCTGGATATTTCTGCTTCCCATGACTATGACTCCTGACTCCACTACTGTTTACTCTCGGAAGTTCGGTTGCATCTTGCGAAGGTATCCGGGGCTGGGTCCCTCAAATGTATTTTTGGCATTCATGATCACGTAGAGCGGCAGGAGAGTATGGTAGGCCCGGCACGTCGGCACGCGTTGAAATAGATTCTAATTCTGGGCCGGCTGTAGCTGAGGACTAAGGAGATAATGATGGGTTAGGAAATTAGGAGCATCCACAAGGACCCTAAATGAGAACGGAGACCAGAAAAGTGGAAACGTCTTTACGTCCCTCAGAATAATTAAACTAATTCGTATTACCTGCTTCCCTCGCTTTGCCCTCGTCTAAACTAAATAGGAATGGCTGGTAGTAGTACTAATTGTATTATTTTGTAATTGCCAGGCCGCTATCCTCCAGCAAACCGCGGAGTACATCTTCCAGCTGGAACAGGACAAGACGAAGATCTTGAGTCAAAACACTCATCTGAAGCGTCTATTGGCAACAAATAGCGGGACTAGTGGCGGAGAGGGATCGAGTACAAGCAATGGGCCCTACTCGTCTCCACACTCACCGGCCGTCGAAATCCCACCCTCAGTTGTCAAGCGACGAAAAACTATTGACGGTAAGACATTTTTAATTTTAGCTTGGATTTTACATGCCGGAAAGAATAGAGCTTTTATCCTAAGTAATCGAAATCTAATAAAATTCACTTCATGCAATACGCCTTAAATTTAAATATAACCAAACATTACCTAAATCCAACTGAATTGACAACTTGCATTCAAAATATGAGTTTTAACCGGAAATAATTAACTTTAAAAAAAGTACGAGTATTGAACTTTTTAAAGTAGGTATCGTTTATTTTGTAGTCCAAAATTAACATTACCTAACTTCACCTATTTAAACAACAGTGCATTATCTTAGTACGGCTTAATTTCATGTAATATTTAAATAAATATTACCTGTAAAATCTATATTTTTACCAGCATGAACTTTTCTAATTAGTTGTACGTACATTCCATCCTACACAATATTAACAATTTATCAGTTTGAATCTGTGCGCAAATATTGAAAATTCTACGTATATTGTTAACAATTATCGTTTGTTTATTCACTTTTTTTTTATTATGAACCAAAAAATTCCAACTGAGTTGTTTTTCCTTGAGAGTGGGTTCCTCAATTCATTGACTAAAGCTTGAAGGCAGTGCCCGGCCTCCAGTTCTGCTTTCTGCTGTCTCCCATCTGGGAACATGGAGGCCAGAGCCAGCCAAACTAGGGAGTAAAATAATAGGTTCCTCAGCTGATTATACGTTAGAGTAGGCCTGGGTGCGTGCGGAGGAAAATAGCTAAGCAATTTAGGAGGGAAAAGTTGTAGGGCCCAGCCATTGAAACATTCCACGACTTGGTTACCTACTGCATTCATGATTCCGTCTTCGACGTTTAAAATGTAATTAAGACTGGGAATAATAGGCCACTAGGGAGAGGGATGAGCTAAGTATTAGGTGAGAAGGTGGTAGTGTTGTGGAGGCTGGTTAGTACTACTATGTACATAGTTGTGTGGCATGCCTGGGCACACATTTCCAGGATCAATATTATAGACGCCGACAGCCGCCTAATGAAAGTGGGTTGTGAGTTACGTGACGAGGGAATAATAGGAGCCGGTGGTTACTATCAATTATTGCACAATTACTAAGTACTTTTTTTCCTCACTAGCAGAGGGATTGTAAACAGAGTTGCGTTTAGACTCTCTATTATGATCCGACTCGGCTGGAGTTGGGCTTTTCTTCAGGTACTTACCTACTATGTCAGAACAAATACCTAGACAGGTACATTCCGTACGTATCTAGGCCTCCGTCTGCGTCTTCTCTTATAATGAGTTGGGATGACCCATGCAAATACCTCCGAGTCGACGTGTTAATAGCAAAAAGTAAAAGTGGGAAATGTAGAATGGGTTAAGGTACCTACTGAGGCTGTCTCATATCCTCAAGGCCCTGGCTAGCCGGATGGATCAACTATGTACATTCTGTTTTCAGTTATATTGCTTTTAAACAGGCAGGTACTTATTGAGGAATAATAAACATGTCCGGCATTATGGGAACTCAGAGATCTCTGTCATTGGTTCCTATTAATTGAAACCTCAGTTTGTAGGACCCAGCCCTTGTGAGGAGTGTGAGAGAGCCCGAACTCTGTGTTCCCACCTATGCCTCCCCTCCATTTGGATGCCCGGCCTGAGTCGGTGTCATATTTTAACGGTTCCCTCTTTACTCTCATTCACCAGCAGCCCTTCCACTCCTTTTTTGTGTCATTGAGAGGAATCTTTAATTTGGGGAGCCGGGACCTAATTCCGAAGAGGCGGGTATATAGTCAGGCTCTTCACCCGTCCTCCTCTGCCCTCAACTCCTAATGTGTCAGCCTAATAATATCTTCGGGAGGTGGAGCGTAGTACAGCAGTAGATAGTAGACGCCGTAGTAAATTGTGGCCGGGCCTGGTGGTAACTCTTCTGGAACCGGCACAAAAAATTCCTAGACGAGGAGCTGGCTGGCGAGGCTTGGGTTCTTGCGGCCGAAGGATTGGGACCAGAGCGTTGAGCCTTGGTCCCGGAAAAGTCGAGTTGAACGAGCCCGATTGTCTGGCCCGCCCTACGCAATGATGTGACGGGGGCGCCGGGAGAAAGTGCATCTTTTTTCGGGACCCTAGCTCTAGAGTGGAGAAAGCATTAGGAAATCGATAGGAGACGTCGCGACGCAGGTTATCGAGCGGCCTCAGCTCCCACAAACGCAGGTCCCGTACGGAGGTTCCTATCAGCCCCAGCGGCACAAAAATAAAAATACATCTGCCCCATTCTGGACTTTCCTACCTTCCGTTCCCGTAGTTTACAACTTCACTACTACGCTGATCGTAAAATACTCCCGAGTCCGATCGATACGCAGACACGGGTCTCCCCCAGGAGGACTATCCCTTTAACTCCCAACGACGCTATTTTCCCTCCCACCGTCTCCGAAAATATTTTATTCTTTTAGTCTTTACTTGGGCCATTCCGTCCAGCAAAATTCGTACCGGAAAAACTCAGGGAGTATGCATAGAGATTTCTGAACCACTTTCTTCGAAATATTGAAAGATGATGCGTTGGGAATTTGTGTTCTGTACTGGATGCTGGAGCTCTAGTGTTGTTGTAGTAATCAAGGACATAATAAATAATTGGCTAGAAGCGAGAAGAATTATGTAATAGGTTGACGCTTGAATTGGTGAATGGAACTCTAGAATCCCTATTTTTGTACCCATCAGGTGCAGTAGAGTCGGCTGATGAAGGGATTGGAAGCATGTCTCCGGACCACAGCGGGAGCGGTGAGGAGTCACGGAGCGAAGTAAACGAGCTGCGCCGAGAGACGATGGATCTTCGGCTTCAGCTTGAGCGGGAACGCCGTCATCGGATTGGGCTCGAGGAGCACATTGGGATCCTTCAGCAGCAACATCAGCAGCAGACTCTGTATGCTCGAAAGTATGAACAAGACCGGTAAGGGGAGGCCTATGTTTTATTTGTTTATCAATTATCAAGTTCGATCTCTCAATATTCGGTTTCTACTTTATAGGATGCAAACGTTGGAAGAAGTGGACAGCTTCCAGCCCATCCAGAACACGGTTCGAATTGTGCACGAGGAGAATCCTAGGTAAATTACGATTCTTCATGGACTTATCATTTAAAGAATTACCTACAATTTATATTGAGTTTTGTTACTACATAAATTACATTATATTAAATGTGATTTCATTACTAAATCGTTTTTTTTCGTCAATTGAGTCCGTTGATACGTTGTAATGGATTTAATTTACATTGAAACAAGTGTTACTGGTCAGAAGTTGATAATTAAGTGAAAATGAGCTAAGTAATGCAATTGCAAGTAACAGAGTTCAATATAAATAGTCTCAGTCTAAATTAATTAGGTAATTTTAGAGGTTGGTGGAAATTGGAGTTAGTAGTGGTATTGAATGAAATTGTTAATTGTTTCTGACCCGGAACTATTTTGATTTGCAGATGCTACACTATCCGGAACAATTTGGAGACAATTGTTGAGGCAATTCGTCACCTGGAGGGTGATCACTTGTTTTCAGATGATCGTAACAACTCTAGCCCTTCCTCCTCCCCCCCATCCGCCTCTCCACCCAGAGAAATGGAGATCTGCAGTTCTCCGGAGGACTCTTCAAGCCTCGTTCCGGTGGATACGGCCATGATTGAAGTCCCAATGAGCCCCTGCACATCGGCTGGCGGAAACGTCATCTTCACGCCCGTCACCCTTATAAACAACAGTGGGCCGGTCTCTGCGACCGTGACCTCACTCAAGCATCATGTCCTCAGCCGTATTGCTCGGTCCTCTGAGGCCGAGGAACAACCAATCAACTTGGAGTTTCGACCCATCTCCCGAAGCCCATCCCCAAACTACATCGTTCCGGACCAGGTGGAACAAGAGCAGGGCCAGCCCATCCAGTTCCACATTCAACAGCAAATTCGACCCGGCGTCATCGTGGTCAAGCACTCCTAGAAAGGGGTGCTCGCTCTTCTCACACAGTTTCAGATTTCAGAGCCCGTACGCAGTATGGATTCCGCGTTTAAGTCTTAAGACTATGAGCTTTCATTATGGGTTTTCATAGTTTTAGGGAGAGTGCGTGGGAGGAGACTCCTACGTTGAGTACAATAGTATGCCCGTCTTTATTAATTGGCTCACTTACCTCCAAATTAATTTCGTGTCCGCCTCTGGATTTATTACTGCATTAGCTAGGGCAGGATTCCTATTATCTTTGGAGTGAGTGTCTACGTTCCTTCTCTTTCACGCATGCATTAGGGATAAGTATTACACATAATGTAAATAGATACAGAATATATTGTACGGGAGCGAAAGTGTTGTTGGAACAAGAGAATTTGGAATCTATGAGTTGGAGTGAGTAGCACGTGGAGAATTTGCAATTTTTCGCAAGCTGTTCTCCTCCAGCGCACAGGTTCGGACTCTCGGTGTTTACTAGGCTAGGCTACTACTACTATTGTACATCCGGTGAATGAGAACTTGAAAGTAATAATGGCAATCATTTTGTGTTTAAACGTTAAAGAGAACGTAGTTATAATAGGTTGATGCGTAGGTCAGTGTAGGGGTTTGTACTAGTACTACAGTTACTTCGAGACTTGAGGTTGTATATTATATGGGCAGAAGTTTTGTAGTTGGATTTATATACGAGATTTACTATAATTGAGTAGAGCGAGTAAGGCGTGCATGTTCCGTAGGTGCAGAGTGTAGTTCTAAAAAGTAAAAGCTCACGTGAATGGTGGGCCCCTAGTTCTCTAGCGTAAGTATGTACAACTTGTTTTCTCCCACTTTTCAACGAATTACTATTCGGGGGCTGGGACTAGAGTAATGGATGTTTCCTCCAGCGTTATAATTCGTACTAGCTAGTTATAGAGCCCTTCCTTATACTTTGGAGCGGAGGTCCTTCGTGGTGTGAATAGACTGGCTAATTAAAGAGAGGAAAATTGTAATATTTGAGAATTTGTGGACTGGAAGCAACTTTGCGAAAGGGAATTCAAGGACTCGAGAAATCATTGTAATTCTTGTACCTTGAACCAACCTACAATACCTAATTTCTCTTCTCCTTTCGTTTCTCAACTTTTTCCATGTTTACTACAACAAGTGATTCAGTTTTTTGTTCTGGAAATGCTTTAAGTGAGATGTATGCCTGGTGTTGGAGTAGTTACAAATAGTAGTATAGACTATAAGTAGAGTGAGCAATAGCTGGTATAGGGACTCTGTGTATGCGTGATAGAGTAATTGAAATGTGTTGCATGAGGACAAGAACTAGACGTAGAGATAATTGTTATTCCTAGGACTACAATTGGGCACATGGTGTTAAACATACGTACTGATGACCTTGAGGAGGGCCCGGGGAATGTCCTCGAGTCCCGGGAGTTGAACTATATCGGATTCGTAAGCGGCATTCATGAGAGAAGACTGATTGGGAGTTGAAGGCAGAGGCAAAAGTGGATTTCCTATTTCATGAGACTTTTTTCATAAGATGAGACAGGTAGGGGAGCCCCTAAATAGTAAAGTTACAGGTTAGGGAACCAGTTGTTGGTAATGAGGATGGGCCGGAAATCGTAAATCCCTCAGTCACACAATTAGGACTATTTGCAAAAACCTTTCCCTTTCCGAATTTCGCTCTAGCTGTCATAATAAGGCTCAAAGTTCGCTCCCTTCCAACCCAGACAGGCTTGGTCCACTACCAGGGACCGGTTCGGATTTTGAAGTCCGTCTAGTACATATTTATTTCTAGACCTAGCTACGTGTAATATTTATGTAGTAGTAATGTCCTCGTTTTCAGGAAGGAGTAAGAAAAACGCTTAACACCAATTCCTTTAGTAGGAAAAAAGATAATCTCATGAAACTTGACCTGGTGGGAAAGACTGCGCTCTCGTTTAGCACTCCACCCACGGTAGTAGTTGGAAGATTAACTACTCGGGGAGTGTTGCTAAAAAATTTATCATAGTTAATGTATGCGCCAGGCTCGGGTGGACATGAGTTCTGATCTCAGTAAGCGTAATTTACACACTTGTTACAATATTTATGCTGTATTTATATTTATGGTAGTTTATCTCCCGTTCTTATATTTTCCTGGTTCCTCCATGTCAGAGGCCACCCTCCTCTTCAGCAACAAATCTGGAAGTTCTGTTCAAACAATAATTAGTACTGGCTTACCAACCGAACAATTTTAAAGTAGGGTTCCACCACAAAAACTTGCCGATATTTTTGTCAGTTACTCTTCCCAAAGGTGGAGTTAGTTTCCCGGGCTATCAGATGCATAGTAGGTTTGGGCATAGAACTGATTCTACCGTGACCTTCATATAATTTCCCTCGGCTGTTTAGAGTTCAGGAGTGCTGAGCGTGGGAACGGAGTGAATGGGGTTTGTGTGCGTGGCCTGTTTCAGGCCTACTAATTTGCTCAAACATATTTAGAGAAAGGTAATTAGCGAAGTGGTAGTGTTACTGGTTAGTGGGAGGGAGAGACAAATACTATGACGTCGTTACTACTGTATCCAATTGATGGAACTGGGATTTTAGTTTATATATTTGTTGGTAAAAATGAGACACGACTATACTACTACTACCTACAGAATATGCATAATTGTATTTGATAAGGACGTACGCTAGAACCAGAACAGAAAACAGTGAGTAGTAGAATAACCTGTAAATATAATCTTAAGGGAGGAATACTATACTAGCAGAGGGTGTGTAATCGAAGTAATAATAATTGATAGTTGTGTTTGTATTTTTACGACTCTTGTACTTTGGTACATTTCATTACCTACTATCGTAATTACAATTTACTACTTACGGGCTAAGTTTTAGTAGTGTTCGTGATTCTCCTGAACCCTGTTGGCGTAAGAGCCTAGCCTCCAGCTCAGTTTCGTGGTTTGGAGCCTCGTGCCGGGGGGACATACAGTAGTGAATAGGGAAATTAACATACTTTGGGTCAGGTCAAGGGTCCGGGTACACCGGAAATGTTTGAGGATTGAGCTCGAAATTTTAAAATACATACAATTCTTGCAAATTTTGAGTGATTTCAAACTTTCTCCGTAGTATTTAGTTCGGACTGTGGACTATTTATTACTTGTGACAGTGTAGCGAAACTCCCTGCTTTCTTCTTGTATTTTATGCATAGGACTTGGTACTAGTACGACAAAGTGTATGCTTGGGAGTGGACATGTTGTAATTCGGCGAATTCGTCCTAAATTCTTCCTTTTAATTTTGAAAATTTGGCTGTTCATGGTTCTTCTCCATGCCCTGCAGAGAGTATGGCATACTCGTAATTCGTTCGTAGCATGAGTTGACGTTTACTTGATTCTTGTTGAGAGACAGTGAGTATATTTAGTAAATGAGGGGAAGGAAGTAGAGTGATGTTGGTCTTATTAACTTGGAAGAGACCGAAGGAGGGTGAGCCAGAGACTATGTACTACTGTAGGACTCTAATCAGGAACTTTCACTTCCCAATTATTTGTATGAGGATATATGAGCTAGGATACCGTGGGAGTGGGAGCCTATATTCTTTCTTTTGTTGTTACAGTAATACGAACAAAACTTCTGTCTCCAGTTAATTATTAGCTCTAGAATTGGCTTTGTCTCCTATAATCCTACCTGTAAGCGTAACTAGGTCTATTACTAGCCTCCCACCACGTATTACTATTACTCATAGTATGTACATGTATACAATCATTCATGGAATCATCAAATAAATGTTCTTCATTCATTTACTACCTACTAAACCCTTCCAGCCAGCTCTATTTATTTCGCATGCAAAAAGACTCCCAGCGCACATTATGCAGCGCAGCGCCAGCGGCGTGGATATTGACCTACCGCGTTTTCGTCATATTTACTTTTCAAGGCTTATTGCTTATTGTCGGAAAATAAAGCTCAACCTTTTTCACGAAATAACAGATCTCATTAAAATGTTTGGCGCTTTTAGTTTTATTTTACAGTTTTCCACAAGCAAAATTCAAGTACTAGAAAGATTGAAACGAGTTGCGTAAATCTAGCTGTAATTTTTCTTGTTTCTATCTTTCTAGTGCATCTTTCTAGTGCTCAGACCTTTACTATACCTAAACAGCATTTTTAGAAAAAAATTATGAGAGCCTTTTTTAAGACAGGAACTGACAACTGATTTTCATTTCTCTGTTTTCAAACTCGCAATGAATCCAATATTCATAGGAATACTGCTAATTCGGTCACTACAAAGAATACTAAGAAAATTGATGGTAGACTATACCTATATAAAAGCAGAGATGGTCCAATGAGGAATAAGACCCATTCGGGCATATAAATAGCTTTTCTGGCACTTGACACATTCTGGCATATATCATGTCATCGTGGCCATATTTACAAGGATACGTGTAAAGGAATAACTTTTAGCTTGTATTGTTTTCAAGAAAACCTTCACCTTCTTTGTGAGAGAGACGGGGAAAAGAGGATGTAGTACCTACTAAATGAGTTTAGAATCGAAACCGGACGCCGCTCACTTTCTCACTTCACTTTACAATAGAAAGCACATGGGAATAAACGGTACACGGTCACATGTGCGAATACGATTTGGCGAATAAAAATGCCAAGAATTGGCGAAAAAAAAGGACCGAAAAATAGTCGCGTTGGGGAATTTTTTTTATTCATCTTGACAAAGTGGCGAATTCTAAAAATCAAAAAAAGTAAGTACTTAATTACATAGTTATGAATGGATAAATTAAATTAGTTATTTTTTCCTGTCCGGTACACAGAGCAAAACCTTGTATGTCCACGTTTTGAAAGCGTTAGTTTTAAAATTGTAGCGGTAACCAAGGTATACTTCTTTCAGTTTATGGTTCAAACGGCGATATTTCTTATGCTGAAATTGTTGTTCACCGTCTCCCTCGTTAATCTTCGTCAACGAATTTTCCGTTTTTAATTGGATACGCTTCAGGCAGTGGAAGAAACGCTATTAATAAATTAAATAGATAGATTATTAGATAGATTATAACTGGAATATTATTTACATGTATTTATTTTGGTGAATATGCACTTACATATCATTCGCTTAGCTGGCGAATGGATATACTGCTACCTGCATGAATGGCGAATTGCATAACATCCGTTTTTGTATCGATTCTTTATGCTCGGATGCTGCACAAGTTTCATTGATTGCCGTCTTCGGAATCGCAATGTTCGCAATAAATACAGCATAAACTGATTCACGAGTTTTTCATATTTATGTTTCGTTAAGAGCACTATTGTCTCAAGTAAATCGAATTCGACGCCTTATTTATCGTATTATAATACAGTAACTTCATCTTCTGTCTTATACTTGGGCACACGGCTCCGCCGCTTCGCGAAGTTTGTTCGACGCTTCTTACGAATTCGTACAAATAATTAGATTCAGTAAAAAGGAGCAACTCAACCTTCAGGAATTTTCCAGTTCCTGAGATAATTTAGCACGGTTAGCTTATGCTGTACCAGCCATACCTACCTGACAAATACTAATGGCAAGAAGTAGATTCTTGGCAATTTAAAATAAGTGACGATTAATTTTAATTGTCTTCTTGCCAATTCAACAGAAGCGCAAAAAACAATGGCGATTTTGAATGAAATATGGATTTTGCGTAAAAATTATACGTTGTTGTAAAAAGCCGGGTTTTATAGTAAAAAAAAAACCCTGATTTTTAGTCTGAACCGTTCGTAGAACAACTTGGAAGGTGATGTAATACCTCAAGAACATTTAAAAAAAAGTATATTTTTAAAAAGTTTAAAAAATCTGGATTTAAATAAAATATTTAAATTAAACCACCCTGCTTTTAACATAGTAACTTGCATGTATCACAGGTCACAGATGGCTGAATTGGTTTACCTAATACAATTTCGTCTCGATATTGCTGCCTTTTGAGCTAGTCTCTGTCCCCGTGGCTTAAAGAACATTATGTATAGTTTCTAGTATATGAAGTCGGTTGACAATTGAATAAAACTAAATAAAATAAACCATATAGATAAAATGTGAGAGTGCTGATTTATTAAAAAGCAATTTGAGCATTTATGATTCACGTTACGCAAAACAATATGCGTTTGGCGAGACTAAGTAGAGTTTAAAGTAAATGACTCGGAAATTGAGGAGAGGTCTGAAGCTCCCGACTGAGTAACTGTGTTTTGTCGGTAAATGGTTCACTTGCTTAACAATTAAGTATACCTTGCAGCCCTTAGCTATTACATGTTTGTGGAAATAGAATATTATGGTCCTAGTTGGTGTGGCATAAAAGTGTAAACAAATTCCGTAAGGATTACTAAAAATTCAAACGAAAGTCTGAAAATTAAGTTGCTAGGGGACATATTTTGGGTCCCTAAAGTAATACCCCTTGACCATAAAATTCTGACCAGCGTACTTGTCCTTTCTATCGATTATAACGTTTTGTGTGCGAGGGCTAGTCGGTTTAAGTCTAGAAATGCGGCCAGGATTATGCGGAAACAAGAAACCTTCCAGAAGTTTGATAATAATAATTCAGATTAAAAGCTGGGGAGCGTTAAGAGAAATGCAGAAGAAACGTCGTTTCATTCGACAGCAGGAGTAGAGCGGATAATAATAGAACAACAGTTCGTTGGTGGAAATGGCAATGTTAGATTCTTTTCAGACTATGTAGGAAATTATAATAGACAGGTGGAGCGCTCCGCTAATTATTTTCGAATGTTGAAAACAAAAAAAGGAACAGCTTGTAAAGTATTAGGTTGCGTAATGGGACAATTGCCGGCGCACAATTGCCGGTATGGACAATTGCCGGTATGAGAATTACCGGCTCTAGTAAGGTTTCTAATTCCGAAGTTATTTATCACGTTTGGCAGAAAAATTGATTATTACGCTTCTTGGTAGTTTGATATGTTTACAGTCCAGACATTCGAATTAAATATGTACCCGATTTGTTCAGGTGGACATTTTCTAATGCAAAAACCTACTGAAATGATTTTAAACGTAGTGTTACATAACGAACGGATTATAACATGGAATTTAACTTATTTTTATTGAATAAATAAATTATTATTATTATACGTAGTCCCAACAACGAGTACATTATGTCATAACCTCATGGGAAATGTTTGTAACGAGTACATCATGTCATAACCGTACGGGAAATGTTTGTAACGAGTACGAACATCCTGTCGCAGTCGAGCAGGAAATATGTGCAAGCGTGTTGGCAGTGCCAAGTTCGATTTATTTGAACCAAATAGCGCTCGGATCGGGTTTGTACAGTGCCAAGAGTGCCGGTAGCTTGGACTTCAATTTCTTGGAAACAATAGTTCTCGGATTGCGTTTTGACGGCTACGACTACCTAAGGAGCTTAATTCGGTTTATCGTGTCCCTCTTCCCCCCGATCGTAAGATCGGGTAACTTGCTAGTGTGACATATCAAATTGACTAGCAGAGCATAGGGAGTGTGAATACGTCACTGCGCTTTTATTATGGGCATTATATGTTATATCCAATTTTATGGAAAAGATATGGGATTTTCGTGAATGAAATTAGGAGTTCGCTGTTTATTGTTCCCGAGCGGACAGGTAACTCTTTTCTCCTTGACAACACTAATTGTAGAATCATTAAGTACCAAAAAGTAACATCCCGTAGTTCCCGAGCGGACAGGTAACTTTTTTCTCCTTCACAACACTAATTGTAGAATCATTAAATACCAAAAAGTTACCTCCCGTAGTTCCCGAGCGGGCAGGTAACTTTTTTCTCCTTTCCTTTACAAAACACAAATTGTAGAATCCGTAAATACCAAAACGTTACCTCCCGTAGGGTATGCATTTCCCCCCCCTCCCTAAAATGTTCCACATCAAATTCCGACTATTTAAAATACTCATTGCACAGTAAAAATAAAAGACGAATAAAAGCTGGTAAATCCGGTGGTCATGAAGAATTTAGTTTCAAACTGTGCATTTTTCACTTCCTAGTACACCAAATCCTCAAAAAACAAACTCAAAATTTCGATTTAGTCCACTTCCTGTGTAGTAAGGATTACCGGATACTAAAATTGTTGTAGGTCATAAATGCCTTTCAAACAAACTTAATTTGACCTCTATAGACCGAAGGGGTCCTCAGCTATGAGTTCTTTTAGTCGCCGATATAGAGCCTAATTCCTAACGCCCATTTACATACAGAAATCTCATTGCAATTATTCCCGTCGTTAGCATCCTCATCTCCCGTAGCAACCTTATTCCCTGAACAAAATGTGTTGCGTGTTAGCATTCACTGCAGATGTACAGATAGTAGTGTACTTAGATATGAAACATAGCGTAGTGTATCCTACTGAGCTGGCTGGGGCTCAGGTCAGATAAGACCTAGTAAGAACTTTCAGTAAGAATCCAATCTAAATAACATTTTCCGGCAAATCTTGTAATTTTCGAAGTCAGAACTTTAACGTGTGTCTGTGAGAACGGTTTGCCCGGAAATAGGAATCAGGGTCTCAAAAGGTTGGAAATATAAAATGCACCAGAAAAAGTGCAACGTGCAAGCTCACCCTGAGCTGATGTGCCCTACAAAGAAAGAATCAAGATTCATCCAGAGTTAAACACTTAATTTAATAATCACCGATTGAGCACTGTAAGTATATTTTAATTAGTTTGATAATAATCGGTTGTCTGCGAAGGCCCCACTGCCATATTTAGCCCAACATATTCAGAAATCCAACAGCCTTGCTGTCCTGTCATTAGTACATGTCTATACATTGGTAGTACATATACTGCATTTCTGATTTAGGTTTGTGTATGTCTAAATAATTATAAAATACAGGAACTGCGACTTACGCCTATTTTTACAGTGTAACAAACTGACGTATGCATGTTTATAGTAGTAAAAAAAACGAATTATTCTTTCCAACAAGTGCTCTTACGAGCTCATGTGTGTAGCCCTACGTGCCACACGGAATGACGAATCACTACCGTGGAACGAATCACTACCGTGGAACGAATCACTACCGTGGGACGACTCACTACCGTGAAACGAATCTTTACCGTTAAACGTATGACTACAGTGAAATGAATCACAACAGTGAAATGAAACCCATTGTTTGCAAATGTACTTAAATTTCCCGTTAATTTAATGATTTCTAAGAAAGATTTGAAAGGGATTGATAACGCGTATTTTAGTGTATTCGAATCCGTAGCTATAACTCAAATTGACCTCGGGTGACACTTGCGGGTCCCCCCGGGTTGGTGGGGTCACCGGTAGGCCGAAAACTGGTTTGTCAACTGTATTCATAATCCCTAGGCCCGTACCGTCATTTTGATATGTTACATGACCTGGTGTGGCCGGGTTGACCGTGGGTGACCTCTTCGAGTTCACCACGTGACCCCCATAAGTCAAAATCGAAAATTCATTCCTAGCATATGTACCTGCATGCCTTAGGGTATCCAACTCCGTTGTTAACTCAAATTGACCTCGGGCGAGCCTTGTGGGTCCTTCCGGGGTCGTGGGACTGCCGATAGGCCGGAAAACTGGTTTGTCATCTGTATTCATGATCCCCAGGCCGATAATTATCGAACTAATTAAAATTTATTTAAAGTACTCAATTCGTGATTATTAAATTAAGTGTTTAACTCTGGATAAATCTTGTTTCTTTCTTTGTAGGGCTCATCCGCTCAGGGTGAGCTGGCACTTTTTCTGGTTCATTTTTTTTTATTCCAGAATATAATATCCCGTTTAGCAATTAATAGCCACTCATCGTCATCATTTCCATAAATAGCTATCCCTGTTTCCAGGTTTTAAAAGCCGCAAATCGCAACTTTGTTTCATATTGATTGGTCGAAAATTGATGCTAATTTGCTTTTTCTGCTAATTCTATGATCTCTCGCATTACGATTTCCAGCTATAAAATGAGTACTATGTATCAATCGTGGACATCCTTTGGAAGCTTTCAGTCCCGTTTCAAATCCCTCCTCGGCAAATTCATAATTATTCATGATTGAGCAATTGAGAGCTGCAAGATCATTCCACATCAGCCTACACTTTCTCCGTCCGTCCAACTGCGAAGACAAACTGTTGAAGGAGAGATGGGGCTGTCCCCGAACTGCGATGTAAGGGAATTAATGCTGCTGTTGATGGGCTGTCCATGTCCTCCTTTTGGCATAGCATTTTCATTCCCTACGGCGCTACGGCTGATTCAAGGTGCATTTTGCACCCGCCAGTAGCAGACCTACGATTGACGGGCTAAGAAAAAGTCTGCCCGTCCTCCTCGTATGGGACTCCATCTCCACATGCGTCCTCCTGCCACCCTTCGTCATCACAATCACAGGCACAGGCTGTACATATAACATAGTACATACTGAAAACGGCAGACAAGACCTGCAGGGCTTCTCAATCATCTTTGACCTAATTGTTGTGGATCCGGGCATTTGATTCCCTTGGATCCTCCTTGGTTGCCTGTTTGTTGATCCGACGGGTCCTGCCGCCTCGTGGGATCATCTCCGTCTACTTCCTCTGAGATGCGGAGGACGTAGACGTAATAAGCTGCTGCTACTACTGTAGGATTAGGCTCGGGATTTTTTTTGTGCCTCTATCACACTTGATCCACAACAGACACAAGGAGTCCAATCCAAGCATTGTTATTAGGCAACTCCGATTCTGCCGCCTTCATTCCTCCTCAAGCTAAAACGGACGGGAGGACTCGTCAAGTGTCATTGTCGCCTAGGCTGCGTCTACGACTTCGTCCTATTATCAGACCATCTTCTGAGTTCGGGCTCTTGTACAGTAGGCCCCTGCCCTGGCTGGACTCTGAGACAACAGCGTGTAAATTACCTTAAGGCAGGCAGCTGGTCAGATCAGAGATCAAAAGTGAAGAGAGTCGACTACGGGGACCGGCGGCTTCGGGTTTAACATTCAAAAGGAAAGCAATATTTACATGGTAACTAATGCTATGGATATGGATATATGTAGAGGTGTAACTGATCATCAAATACCTACTTATGACTTAATGTTAGTCGCGCGGCCAGAGAGTCCGCAGTTTTAGTTCTGTACTCGCTTATGAGAGTACAATAAGTCGAACTGACGTCGTCGACGGAAGTGGAGCTGGAGCCTAGTGGTAGCAACGTAGGTACTTGGTGTTAAAAAAAGTAAGGGAACGCTGTTGTTTCGTGTGACTCAACTCCACGTGTTGAATTAGTACGTTGATCTTGTACATATACATAGCAAGGTACCCTACCTCATAGCAATAGCCATATGTTACTCATATTGTACCCGTGTTTTGAAGGAAAGAGACACAGCTACTAGTGAGTCACTGAATAAGTTTTTACTGGATCTGTACCCGCGTGCGAGTACGAGGCTTGAGGCTATTTACATTAAAATAATTAGTAAGGGACACTGTCAATCGTCATTGTCCCGTCCTAAAAGTTAACTGTGTTTATTATTCCACTTAATTTAGATTTCGAGAATTGAGGTCTTGTGCCAATAAGTCTCTCTACGCTAAGTCCGTACATCGTACCATGGCGGAGCAGAGAACTAATGGACACATTTCCAGTTCTACCAATAATAACAACAATGAGCAAGAACCAAAAGGTAATAAGTTGTGATGGCAGTACTATTTACTACTGCGTAGTACTATTGTGAAGCTGATTCGTCAGCTCGCATTTAGAATATGCCATTACGAACCTGGACTGTTGCTATAAATTGTGCTCTGCTTTCTCTTAGGAGACAAAGTCATAAGTACCTGGAAGTATCCCAAAACGAGCCCTGCGTCGGGAGGAGGATCCCTCCTTGACCGGATCCATTATGATGCAAATACCAAGACAAATCCAATCACGCCTCCGCAAAGCTGGATTGGGAGCATGTCCAGTCCGCCGGAGAGAAGGCTTATGATTCAGAAGTTTTCACATGACCAGACTGACGGTTCTAATTCCAATGGTGTGGCAGCCTCAAATAATAGAGCCTCGAATTATCAAAGTGAGTTTACATTTGATTACGTTATCAGTACTTATCTACTAAAACTAGAACGAAATGCCGGTATCATGATAATGATCCAAAGCCGAAGTGTCCTGTATAAATTAGCAGCGGTTTTGTTTTCACCTGGTTAGTTAATTGTGCCTACTGTGGCACTACTGGAGACACAGACAAGCATTTCGCAAAGTCCAATCGTAAGGAATTCTGTAGTATCAACTGCTTGAAGGCTGCAACAAAGAAAATATATGAAATACCGGCCTCAACTGAGCCCAAGAAAAAGGTGAATAGTGAATACACAAGCATTCTTGTTTGTACCTCCGTGGTCCTTAAGTACCTAATCCTAATGTCCTTTTAATTTCTGTCTTGTTTACGCTAGGACTTATCACTCAAACTGAGGGAAGTAGTAAGTAGTAAGGTTGAGAGAGGATTATTACCTGAGAGGACTCAAGAGAAAAAGAAAAGTGAAACTTACACAGTGAAACCTTCCTCAGCACTAAGCGTTGAGATAACACGGCAGCCTCAGTCGGCTACTTCCTCTAATTCGGACCCAGGTCATCCGGAGAAGAAGAAATCCAAAATGCTAGCAGGAGGAAAGGAAGTTAAGGTGTCTCCGTCTCCAGGAGTTAGCTTGACCTATAATTGGAATGATGCCTTGGAGTCTGAACCACTCTTCGTCGCTGCCCCCGTCTCAAGTTTCAAACTGGTGAGTTGAAACTTGAAAGCCTTTTATTTCATATACTAGGCAGAGTAGTTAGGAAATACAGTCTTAATAATTATGATCATTACATTGTAGGCCCCAGCTCGAAACATATGGGAAAATGTCCGGGCAGGAATGAAGTTGGAAGTCGAGAACATGGACGTGGCTCATGCGCAGATTGCATTTTGGGTTGCAAGCGTCATTAAAATTCAAGGTAAAGTGCCTTCTTAATACTTCCATACATTCTTATTTTTAAACCTCTGCTCAATTCTGTCTTTTACAGGCTATAAAGTGCTATTAAGGTTTGAAGGATTCGGCCAGGACTCTTCCCGGGATTTCTGGGTAAACTTGTGCTCCCCTGATGTCCATCCTGTGGGATGGTGTGCGACACAGAATCAGCCACTTATTCCTCCAACTGGTACGGACCCTGAACTCAGTGCATTATGCTATATTTTAACCTTTTATGTAATGAATTGTTGAAATCTTTAGCCCTAACAGCTCGGTATACGGACTGGAGGGATTACTTGGTCAAACGGTTAACTGGTGCTAGAACAATCCCACAAAACTTTCAAGACAAAATTTCTGCTTCGTTAAAGTCAAAACTTTGGTAAGTGATATTTAAAGGCTAGCCTAATAAATAATCGGGATTGCATAATTGTAGTGTGTAATTAATAATTGGTTATATTGTGTTCTATGCCCTGTAAAATCCAGTGTTGGATCAAAATTAGAAATAGTGGATAAAAATCGGATCTGTCGAGTGCGATATGCTACGGTGATATCTTCCATCGGGAAACGCCTTCATCTGATTTACTACGACGAGGATGGAGTTCACGGTAGATAAAATGGACAATTATTGCGTAGTCACATAAAAGAAAGTCTTATTCTAATTTCTCATCTAATTTATCCTTATTTTGTAATGAAGAGGACTTCTGGTGTCATGAGAGTTCGTCCCTAATTCACCCTTGTGGCTGGGCTCAAGCTGTTGGACAAGAACTGTATGCTCCGTCCGACTACCATCCTGCTAGCCTCGAGCCGCACATGAAGTCACTCTATAGTCATCTTCATGTTGAGGCCGGAATGAAGCTTGAAGCCATTGATCCCCTAAATCTCTCCGTAATCTGTGCGGCGACTGTTAAGAAAGTGCTTAGATTTGATTACATCATGGTCCGAGTGGACTGTTATGAAGAAGATGCGAATGGTTCGGACTGGTTCTGCTATCACTTGAGTTCGACAAGCTTATTCCCTTGTGGGTTCTGCGTAACCCACAACATTCCATTGACTCCCCCACATGGTTACACCAAAGAGTCCTTTAACTGGAGCGCATATTTTCAGAAGACCAAGTCAAAACCTGCGCCGCTTGATTTAATCCCGAAGGTACAGTTTTGTGAAGTTGTTCATTTTGTCCTGATCGTGAGTACTGAGCCTACTATATATTGCTAAAAATTATTACAGGACCCTGTGTCGCACTCATTTAATGTTGGAATGAGACTGGAGGTTGCCGACTTAATGGACCCTAGGCTGATTTGTGTTGCCACAATTGGCCTAGTTGTTGGAAACTTGGTGAAGATTCATTTTGACGGCTGGGAAGAGGAGTATGATCAGTGGCTGGATGCTGCGTCACCTGACATGTATCCTCTTGGATGGTGTGAGCTGGTAAGCTGCTCAAAGTTTAAAGTTGCCATTGCAGGCTCCCCTGCTGCTTCAAAAATATATATTTTAATATTCGTTATTAACTGTGATCCATTTAATTTAATTGGATATAACGTAGGTTGGGCACAAATTGGAAGCCCCTCCATTGCCGCAGCCACAGGTGGTTAAGAAGCCGTTGAAGTCTACTAAGAAACCCAAGAAACGACCAACATCTAAACAGATGACTGAACCGAACTTGTAAGTCTATAATACTTCCAGGTTGACAATAATCTACCCAAAATTTAAATATGCACTTGTTAATTCTAGAAAAAAGCGAAAAATTTCTAGCTCCCCGCGTATCTCATCCCCTTTGCATCATGCTCGGGACAAGCTGGAAGCCTCGCGAACTAAGCCCAATCCAGTCCCAGCCTTCTCCTCAGTGATGCAGAAAATGAGTTTTCAGTTCCCGAAACATCGTCCGGTCCCAGTTAGCACTACTACCTCTGTGCTAACGCCCAAGAAAACAATTCCGACTGGGATCCCGTTTATGCAGTACACGGAGAGCCCGTCAACTAAACCGGATCCGCAAGAGAAACTTCAGACTGAAAATATTCCTGCGCCTTTGTCGATGTTGGAGAAGAGCGTTGATACGCAGGTGGAGACCTTTATTCCAAGATTAGTGGATTCTAGTCCAAGTTTGTCGGAGAACTTGGACCCACAGAAGTGGTCAGTGGACGACGTGTCAAAGTTTCTGTTGACTAACGACTGTGGAGCACATTGTGATAGCTTTGTACGAAATGTGAGTTGACACACAGTAGGATGTTGTTAGGCCTATTTTGATGTCTCTCTCTGGATTTGTAATTTGCTAATGCTTCCGCCTGATTTTACAGAAAGTAGATGGCCCAAAACTTTTACATCTGGCAAAGGAGTCCATCATTGTATTGACCGGAATGAAAGTGGGCCCGGCCGTGAAGATATTGGATTTAATTAGCCAACTCACGCGGTTACTAAGTGCTGCGAAGGGCCGGAAACTATCCCCAACCTAACTCGTCGGCTTATCACATATATAATTTGGAGTATTCATCATCTCAACGTCTCAGTCATCCTCCTCTTAGTCACTCAGCCTTTGTTGCGCTAACTCATTCGTCTGAAGTAGGAGAGACAGGTTTTAAGTCCAGTGACACAGTTAATACAGCTTTAAGTTAAATGAATTGGTATGGTATTTTATGGAACAGAACACACCACAAGGGGAAGGGTTATTGGGTAGTTCAGTTTAGCATGGGGTATATTTTTACCTGTTTTGGTGGTACACATTTTAGTTTGCAGTCGGCAATAATAATATTGTGTATTTACCCCTTCTGGTCTCCCTGAATGCAGTCCGCCTCTCATAAATATGCATTTATGATAGAATATTGTGATCAAACATAGCAAGTCTCGTAATTTAAGATATGCTATGACTAGTTTGTAGGTACCTTATTGTATCGGTATTTTTGGTGATAAGTGCGTTTAAGCACATTTTACTTTGGTTTTAAATTTTAAGTCAATTATCTTGTACCCACACTTACTTACATACGTAGTTGTCCATTATTACAATAGATGTGCTTATGTATTTATATTTATATATATATATGTAGGTACATGTACTCGTAGGGGATAAGTTTAATATATTGAATAGGGAAAAGTAACTTACTGATACAGTTACGTTAATTTAGGAATTCTGCGCGAGTTACATAGGATTGGTGATTGCTCTCGGGAAACGACTAGTAATCCAGTTGAAAGTAATCCACACCAAATAATTCTTGTTTTAAATAAGGGTCACTAACTCTTAATAGTTATATCGGCTATGGATTCGTTGATAATTCATCAGATGTCCATTTCAATTATAAAGGAGGCTGGATGCTTCTTTGAGTCCGCCGGCCAATGACTTCAGCCGACTCAAGGACCCGAAACAATAATTTGGTTTCTATAGTTCTGAAATAATTGACTATGTACCTACAGATATGCAAATGATGTATTCCCAAGTGTTAGAGAGCGGGAGTCCCGCATAGTTATAATGCTCTACAAATGGCGGATCCGTATTTTTCGAATGTTAGGCCTATTTAGCGTTGAATGGGATATAAGGGAAGGAGACCTACTACCTACTACATACGTACCTTTTACCTCTAAAATACATAGTACATACCTTGTTACATTCATGGACTTCTATATAAAAATAAGATTATATCAGACTTTTCAACCAAAGGTTATTGTTATGTTTAGCTTGTTAGGGGTTCGTCTAAGTTAGTAGTTCCCCGAGTACATGTTACCTCCTATCCTAGATTATTTTGTTGGTAATCAGATGGAAATGTTACAGGAGTGGGATTTTATGGAAATGTTTTGTGAGTTAACTACAATTTAAGAGTTAAGACTATCCGTAGGAACCACAACCACACGCTAGAACTTGGGAGCATTACTACTTTGGAACAGAAAATGAGATGGAAAGACATATTTGCAGAAATGCAAGAATTACCTTTTAGGAAAGAGAAGTATACTACAATCTACAATATAAATCCTATATGAACTATGGAGTATAATGAACTGCGGACCGTAATCTTTGTTCTTTTCTATGCAACTGACAGTAATAAAAGTTTAATAATTGATTCGCTGAGTTGAAGTTCATGTACCGAAGGGAATTATCAATTTATTTCATCCAGGAATACATACTATTTATTTTTAGTTTTAGCGTACCTGTAAACTTGTAAACATTCTACCAGAGAAGTTCTATGTATATATACTGAACTGAATCGCTGGGGTTTTTCAAAGTCAAGCTACTATTATAAGGGAATAATAGGTAATATTAAAAATTGTGATTGTGATTACAGAATATCATAAGAAGGTTCATTTTGTGATTCGAACATTTAGAGTATGTAGTAACAATGTGCATACAATAGCACGAAGTTTTTAGCGAGGTAATAATTAAATTCGTGACGCAAAATATACAGATTTGACCGGAAAATGAAACATCGAGGATAAAAGGTTCATGGTCTTAATCTATACTGCCTTAAACTACTGTTGATGTTGACAGATTAGGTTTGGACTACAAAGCGTGGATGTATTCTACTTAATGCTATAATTTTTCCGGCATGAAAAATACAAGCCGTTTCTAATTTAGTATATTTTCAGGCCTATACTGTACATACAATAATAGCCAGTATACATAGTAGCTCATTCTATGCAAAATTAATAATATTATATTTGTATCACTAGTTAAACTGAAGTCTATTACTCTGGTCTTAACAAGCTATTTATCCGATATGGAAAGTAAATAAGTAGACAGAAATGAAGTACAAATGGCGTTAGGCTTGAAGCGGTATAAGCGAACAAGTAGAAATCCTGACCTTCCTAGACATACTGGTAATTGTTCCTATCATCCCGAAGTAGAGAACTCAAGTCCCCGTCTCCGTGGGTATGTGAGTCGTCGGCATGACTAGTGATCGGGGCATAGGCCCGCATCCAATCAATCCGACGATAAGAGCGGAACCATTTTAATTCAAAAAAGTCAATAAAGTTGTGAAATACGGTACGATTAAAGACGTGTTTACGGGGCTTCCGATTACACTCCGACCCTTTCTCTCCATGACCTCCCCCATAACTATTGAAGTAGGCGTACCGAGAGTAGTTTAGTCTTTCGTTCGTTGTAACCCCAACCCAGAGAATCTGAAAATTCAACATTGAAGGTTGCACTATTAGTCTTTTCGCCTTCCTTCCTTGAAAATATTGTTGTCATTGACTTGACACTCGTACCTGATACAGTTGACAAGATAGGAGGGCTGCGACCCAGACCCCATGGATGAGTGCCTGTGTCGTCATGAACGTGACCCAGGGGTTACATGTTACAACCTTAAACACGTTCCCCCCTCGCTCTCCAATCCCACAGCTCATTTTCCAAAACTTGATGGAACCCATGAAGTAGATGCTGCACATGAGGACGAGCCCAAATAGATAGCCGATGAAGTACTTGTGGTTCTTCCAGCCTACGCAGTTTGATAGCCAGGGACAGTGGTGGTCAAACCTGGATAAATGACAAATACGTTTTAATACAGTGTTGTTGCCAGTGATTTCAGGTGATTGGAGCAAGGTGTAATTTTGCAGGAAATTACAGGAAATCCCATGGTGTGATCTAATGTGATTGATGCAATTTATACATATATCCGACAGTGTAACGAACAACTTTAAAAGATCGCGCGCATATTAAAGGAATGAAAACACAGCGGTGTGATTATAATACGAAAGTGAGATTTCATACAACACCGTGTCCAGGGATCTTGAATATCTAGTCCTATGGAAGTCACTCACTTTGCTACACATCTATCACACACTGAGCAGTGCTTCGATCTCAATGGTTTCCGGACGAGGCAAGTTGTACAGAAATATTTTGGATCAAATCCGTCCTCCTCAGCCAAGTCTATAATAGTCTGGAAAGATTCACCATTAAGTTTAAACGTGCAGACATCTTATCCTCCATATCTTAACCCCTAATCATACCTGATAACGTTCCTCTTTGGAAACAGTAATAATTCCAGGGTCCCCTCGCCAGGCCCGTACGAAGTTATACCAGAGGACTGACGACATGAGAACCATGATGACCGAGTCAGTCATTGGAATTACTGGCGCAATATGTCTAAACCAGGTCACATACATCCAAAACTAGGGAACGAGTACAGGAGAGATTAGTGCAGAATTCGAGGACAAGCAAACATTATACAGTGTACGGTCTAATGCATACCTTTGTCGCCAGGTAAACATTTATAGGAAAGATTGACATGAACCTATCGTCACACACAAGTCTTCCCATCCCACGAAACACCACAAATGCAACTGTGATGAGCCCCAGCTTTACCAGAATCCCGATATTCGCCGCCAAAATCTCCCCGAAGAGGTATAGTACAATAAACGGAATTAGTGTTGTTCCCCAAAATTTCACATTCTGGAAGAAAATGGAAAACGTTGTAACCATTCGGGAATACTTTTTTCCAGAAACATTGGAGACTGAGACTGGACTTTGCACACCTGAAATATTAATGCTACCTTATCGTTTTTAATTTCTTGGAACCATCCCAAGTTCTTCGGCTCAGCCTTATCCAGGACATAGTCCATAGTTTTCTTTCCCACCCAGTCCAGGAGCTTGGAAGTGCTGATCTTCTTGAGAAGGCTCAACGGCGTCTCTCCATCACTGTTAGGAATATCGAGACAGGCATTCCGCTTCACTAACAGGGACAGGGCTGTCGAATTCTTGGCCTGAATGGCCCAATGAAGTGCTGTGTTCTGATGAAGCCTTTCCTGAAGGGACGTCTGGGCTCCGAAGGTCAGAAGCAACCGGGTAGGATCCGGACTAAATTAGAAATAATTTCCAATGATTATAGGCAACAAAACTAACCGTACTTAATTTATTTAGCCAAATTAACTGACCTATGTACTCGGGCACAAGACCACATGAGCGGCGTCATTCCATTTTTATCTTGCAGGTCTGGACTGATCCCCTTGGCCAGGAGGTATGCAACGATTGAGGTATAGCCAAACTGTGCTGCTAAATGTATGGACGAGCATCCTTCACCGTCCCTCAGCGTCGGGTCAGCTCCTTCCTTCATTAAGTATACCACCATGCTGAGGTGCCCTTGACGCGTCGCCCAGTGTAAAGGACTCGAATGCAGCTCCCCTCCAATTGCATCAACGATTGCCCCAGCATCGATGTACAACTTCACAATATCTTTCCTACAATTAATAGCAGCCCAGTGGAGCAGAGTGATGTTCTCAGCATCTCGCTGATTCACGTCGAACCCATTTTCGATCAGCTCCCTGCACCTTTCGAAGATTCCATACTGAAGGGAAATCCAGCAAACAAAAAGGAGCTCATTAGTTTCAAAAACATTATAATGCGATCTAGAACAGGAAACTGAGCTAGATATCTACAGTTGTACGAACCTGGGTAGCTTTTACTATATCATAACCTTCCTCAGGCTGAACATCTTTGGTTAATTCCTTAGACTTTGAATTCTCCGAAGAGTCTACATCCTCATCTTCCCCCATCTCCTGTGAAGGAACAGATAAATTCAGAAAGTATTATATAGGTAAGTTAGCTTCGCTCTCATTTGAATTTGAACCAGCAGGTCGGTACTTGTAAGAACGTAAGAAGTTACATATAAATTATGTAAAGGTTTATGTGAAACTCTGCAAAGACCGCTTCGTTGAGAAATATCTAGAGTCGTCGGAGATGAGTCAGTCTTATTGTTGTGATATTCTATTAAGTCTCGATTCTTTGGCTTTGGTCCATCACGACGCCCTCAGAAAAGTAAAGGCTTTACTACCTGAAATAAAACATAAATGGAAGTTAGTCACACAATATTCGCTCTATTATATGAACATTTGTATTACACACTTTTGCGTTGCCTACATATACACAGGTAGTAGGGCGTAACGAATAGAGACCTGTCCTTTTGCGTCTGATCTCTGATCTATAGGTACAAAACTTAGGTCAACCTTTATTCGGAACGTTTTTCGCGAAAGTATTTGGGGTAAAATAACTGCTAAGATTATGCAAGTGTATATTTTCCATTAATGAGCCAAAGGGAAGTCTTGCTCTAGCCCACTGCATATACAGACAGATAGAGCAACAGAAAGGCTATCAAGGAGAATCGGAGGAAAAATCAATAAATCTAACCCGGGCCTTATACATAGTACACGGGTATTACGGGTACGGATATGAAACGGGAAGGTATATGGACAATTGCACAATAATATAACAGCATGTACGGCTCTCATTCCCAGCTATTATGTACATATAAAGGTACAGACTAGACACTAGGCATACAGAGCGACCTCAACTTAAGTACGAACTTATGTTAATGGGATTTACTCTCGAATACAGATGCACACGGATGTCCATGCCCTGACAAGAATTGAATAAATTCCGGCAAAAAATTACTTGCAAATATATACATACATATATCTACTTTTCCCATATTCTAACCAATATAATATTATGACATAGTTTTAACCGTCATCAACCTACAGACCGCATTTCTCAACCTAAATTAACGAAACCTCGCCAACAAAAATTTATGCCCAATCCGAAGTCCAAGTTATGACATGGGATTTTTAGGGTCAAGGGGTCAGCACCTTAAGG
>JAQFZY010000348.1:0-32075 GCA_034696285.1 Hypogastrura burkilli
GAGGGGAGGCCCTATGCTACCTAATTTCCGATACTTCCAAATTTCTTGAGTATGTATTGAATAAATTCTCTGCAAGTCGCCAATATCAATAAGTGTAGTTTTCAGGAAATGGCGCCGATTTCAAATTTAAATCAACGACAAACTTTGAATGTGGGACACGGACAAGCATTTTTGATCGGTTCATACGGAATTCGTGCCCGTTTCATATATCGTTCCCGACCTGAGTCAATTTCTTTGGTAAGAATTTAGATTTGTTCATTTCCGTAATTTTGGGGTGCTAAATTAGATATTTTTTGGGGGTAGAATTAAATACAAATTTACGGATTTCGACAGGAAATCGAATTCAATTTGAAATTGGCGCCAGGCCGTAAGGCAATAATCACTCCAGCCCAAACGCCATTGTACACACTGTATACATACCGCCGCACATTTCTTGACCTTTGACCGCTGTATGCGTTCCCGATATCATAAGCTAAATTAATCCGGTACCTAAATAAGAGAAGGAAATGTATCGCCTTCTTCGGACCATAAGCGTAAAGCGTACGGAAGTTCTTGGCACTAATAGGAAGCATATAGTGTATGGCAGACAGTAAGTAAGCGTAACTAATCAATATTGAGCGTCTGCCAGTAAAAATGGAGAGTAATATTTCTCTCCATTTACTTTTATGACCTCCAGCTGGGAAGATTATTGCCATTTTCGGACCATAGGCTTCTCTGAGTTGGACCCTGGTCTCGTCCTGGGAGGCCTTGCTAAACGATATGAACCTAATAAATAGCCAGTACTAAAATAGACCCAAAATACACAAAAACGAATGAAACTACATTTGAGGACCAAAGGAGCACTTTTAGTAATGCAAACAAACTCAGAGAATTGAGGAGCCATCCCACAATATGGTTATCCTTCCAAATTGACCAACTGACCAATAAAAATTCATGAATTTGACTAGATGCAATATAGTAGAAAGAGGCAGTTGCCAATACTATGTAATACTATGAGGAATTTTATTGACTAAATATTCCGTCCTACATTTAACAGCCTGTCTGTTCCCTCAACCTTTTGTCATGATCATGAGGATGAGAGGCTGAAGAACCCTTCCACTATTGCCGGTTATTCCATTATTGAAGCTTTTGTACCTATTCTCATGAATATTTGCATCTCGGATAATACAGCAAATACATTCATAGACTCCATAGAATAATTTTAGAATTTATTTAGAATCATTCAAAGACACACTAATTCTTATACATACATATAACCCAATGATTTGAGTAGTATAAGCTACATTCCAAATTATTATTCCGAACAGTAGTAGAATGAAAAACATTCTTAAGGCAAAATTGATTAACCTCTCTAGTAATCAGCGTCCAGGGCTCTGGACTCCTGTTGAAGCTTTTGTTGGACCTTTTGTTGGACCTTTCGTTGGACCTTTAGTTGGAACTTTTGTTGGACCTTTCGTTGGAGCTTTTGTTGGACTTGTTGGTTGTGTAACCAAAGCGGTTACTTTGTCGACAGGTGTAGGCTTTGTGTACATTGGTTTCGGTGTTGTTCTTGGGCATGGGCAGATATCAAGGATGACCTGAATCAACTTACAGACACAGACGTCTGAGACGGGGAAGAAGGTTCGACCCGGCCCGGAACTTGCGGCTTCTTTTCCCTGTAATTAATTAAAATACTGTAGTTAGTATTTAGTATAGCCAATGCTCTCGACAGAAAAAGTGCTTTAATCAAATTAATTATGTACGATTTACGTGTAAGCGGGTCCCGAGAGCCGGACCAAGCACAAGGAAGAGTACCAAGAGGATCCTTACGACCGACGCCATTTCTCTATTTTATTTCGGAGTACAATGGGTTCGAAATGTTTAAGGAAGCTCGAACTCGGCTGACTGATACTTTCTGCTCAATCCGAGTCCCGTTTATATACCCCGCTCGGAAGCTGATTTATTCATAATTTCTACTGAAATGTCAGAATCCGCAGTTAACAGGTCAGAATCATTCCAGTAAATTATTCCGAACTAAGTTTTAACGGCGTCGCACAATTATAGTAAGCCTCAGTCAAAATGTTTAATACTCAGGTGTTTGTAACAAGTTAGTAGTTACTACACATAAACGTCGTGGCAAACTCAAGCACTGTCTATTAGTAAGTAGCACAAGATGGTTAGATTATAAAAAAAAAATGCAATACATTTAGCATTTTAGGGGTACAGGTACTGGCATTCGGATTATAAAGCGGCAGAGCTTTACATTGCTATAATTATTATTCTCTGCTGCTGATACCTATGAAGGAATTGCCGTCAATTAACCTGGATGCATTGCTCCATAATTAAAACATTTTGTAATGGCTTACTTTAGCTTAAATACTTACTGTTTTAAAAACATTCCCAAACGGTGCAATTTCTCAATTTCAAAAATGTGAAAATATTAGTTACAGTCATACATATTTACATATGGGCTATATGGCGTATTTCCTACATCTACCGATGAGTATCTATGGTTTCCACGCATTCTTCTCAACCCACTTAAATATTCCAGGATCATTAATCTCGGTAAAGGTGACAGGCATCTCTCTCCCACACCCATAAGCTGTGGAAATTCAACAAGGGACGGAACCCAATGTCACAATTCATGTACAGCATTGTATTTTATAAGGAAATGGGGCCGTGACTTTAAGACAGGAGTACCTCCTTCAGCAACTCCACAGAGCTTCGTGACCCCTCCCACCTCGCAGGTCAGAGGGCCCCCTGAGTCACCGCTACAAATCCCCTGTCCTGCCGGCCCGTCCCCTTTCCTGGCTTGAACACTAAAGCGGATATAAATCATACACGTTACACCTTAGACTCCTTTTAGCCTAATTCCGAGAATCATTGCTCCAACATAGGTACAACTACCAAACTAATTGGTGCAACGGTTCGCCCTTTGGTCCCACGTCTATGGTCCCAGGATAGGCTTTAATTCTCTTGATGCACTCCTTCCGGGACAGAATGATTCCAGTAGCCTCTTTAAGAAATGGAGCCGGATCCATCTTCTTATTAATCCCTCCCCATCCACTCATGACTCCAACTTCTACAGAAATTTAATAAGTATGCTTGAGCAAGTATTTTCTACAAATTCCGAAGTCAGATATATGTGCAGTCCACTAAATCTCAACCCGAATGTCATGGCCAACCCGAAGCTACATTTGATTTTTAAGGACTTGAACTCTCAGCATCACAAACCCGCACATGCATAGAACCATCCACCTGAAGGCCTTTCGCGTACGCGTATATTCAATCCACCGGGTCCTGGGATAATTTCAAATTTTACCGCGCAAAAACATATGTGGTAGCGTACTACAGGGTCCCTGACCGAACTAAACACGTAAAATCTAACCGATGTTAGTTAAGATTGCGAAGCAATTATGTTTAGATATTTTCTTATCTATAATAGAACCATTTCACGTCAGAAAACGTGCTCAGTTGGAAATGGCCAAAAATGTCAAGAAATTGCGCAGTGTGTTTACGTTGTACGTAAAAGTTCCCTAGGTGGTGATTCTAGCATGTGTAGTTTGCTGAGAGCAGTAAGAGTACACCTCTGCTTCTGTGTGAACTTCAGTGCAACTGTCACAAATCACAAAAAAATCTTGGCGTTTCGGGTCGGCCATGACGCTAAGGTTGTGATTGAGTGGGACATTACTTCCAGTGAGGTCAAGCCCAGGCCCCGCGACCCCGATCGGCTGGATACTGCTGTTGAAGTGGAGGGGGGCGGCGAGCCGAACGAGGGCAATGTCATGACCTGAGACCTTGTGGGCGAAGGCCGGATGAGTCATCACGTCCACTGCCCTTTCAAACTCGGCATCGGCATTTGAGAGATCCCAGGCATGGGCCAGGCGGCCTACGTACACTTTCGTGTTTCCCGCGGTTCCGCCGGAGGAAGTGTAGCAGTGAGCGGCCGTGATTATGGTGACGGAGTTGTAGATGGACCCACCGCATCCGGCCCCGTTGATGCTGAGGCCCGCCTGAAACGGCCGACCGCCCGCCTTTGTGATTTTCCCGCCAAATATCCGGCTTTCAGGAAGGAAATTCGGTCCTCCGTCTTGACCTACGTCTGAGTCCCCGTTGAAGCCGCTGCTACACTTGCAGGAACAGCTCCCGCCGCCATGAACGTCTGTAGTTCAAAATGTACGGTTAATTGAGACTTGAAGCGTCAGGCTTTCGCCAAAAGTTTCAAGTACTTAACTGTTACGAAGTAAAAGTCTAAATAACTTACCGCGGAATTGAAGGAGAATCAGCAACAATGCAGCGGCGTAATGGACCACCATATTGGCTTGTGCTGGTCAGTATATTAACGGCCCCAATTAACATTAATCGCGTTCTAGCTCTTGCAACCGTCGGAAGTGAATGTATGAGAATGTGAAAGATTGGGCATGATAAAATATAAATAAATAAAATTCGAAAGTCTTCATATGAATATATACTACTTATGTATACAAGCCATATGCTAAAGAAGAATAGGAACTACTATTTATAAGGCTGTTAACACTTTTAAAAACGACCTAAATGTACTCCCACTTTAGTATCAGAAGAGAAAGTAAAAAAAAAACTTCACTAAGATGAAAGTAAAGCTAATTATTTAGTACATACACTTTTATTTATTAAAGTGGTTCAACCTTGATTTGATAACATTTTAATCATTCTTTGGTTTAGGTTAATTTAAAATACAGGATATCTACTTTCCCCGTCATTCCCCGACTAAATACAAATATGTATATTTATAAGCGGCCACCTTCTGTATTTGATATTTTTGATACACATTATCTGTTATTTTATACACCAACTTTTCTCTCTTAAAGTAGTTAGAGTTTGATTACAAAACGTTTGGTTCCTGTTCTGGCCCAATTTATGCAAAACAAGCAATCTGCCATTTCCTGAACCTTTAATTTTGTCAATCACTGAAAAATGAAACAAATTTCAAAATGAAAGAATTTCAAAATGAAAACGGCTAATTCTGGAAGTGTGAGATGCCTTATTGGCCATGCCCTAGTTTGCATGCAACATATCACAGTAGACATTACGATCCAACTAATACATATAGTACGGAGTAAGGACTAATCTCACTCTCCCCTTTGCAATTTGCATATGAGCCCACTTTAACTTTAAACCAGAAATACGAGTCATATTGTGCTCTTTTTGTCGCCAGCCCAGTTCGCCTATATCGTACCAGCTGAGCTCCTCGGTCATTTAATTGGAATTAAATATTACAGAGGCTATTAGCCCATTCTTTGTGCCCACACATTCGAATTCTGACAAGTCAGCTATAGTCTTGACTTACCAAATTAGTCTATTTAACGGTTTAGCCCAGAATTCCGTAGTCCTTTTAAAAATGCAGTGCATTTGTGCAAATGTCTCGGTCCCGGTCCTGTACTCCAATATCCAAAGCGCCAATCCGGGCTCCAAGACCGCCTCAATGGTCCAGAAGCGGTTGAGTTTCCGTCAGCTGGTTCAAGAGAATTCCCCGGCAGTTGTCCTCCTCGTCGAAACGTGGCTAAATAGGTAATATAATAATAAAACATGCGGTTTTCAAATATGAGGAAAAAAGTTAAATGTAACACTGGGAATCGAACCCCTGACACAAGGTTTACCGGACCTGTCCTACACCAGTACGCCACAGTCCCACTCATGTTGTAGGACGCTCTTTCCTTTAATTATTTATGCAGATGGCCACAAGCTAACTCTGTTTAGGGCTAAAATATATATATTTGCTAAAATATTTACATTTGCTAAAATATTTACATTTAATACAACCAATAATTGATTTAGCGCCCATGCCAACGCAGACGTTGCCAGGGAACTAGGCCTTCAGGGCTACAGGCTCTACCGCCAGGACCGTGCCGCCGGGCATAGTCCTGACAATGCCTACGGAGATGAGGGGACCGGGCAGGAAGGCCTACGCGGCGGCGGGATCCTACTCGCCGTCAATCCCGCCAACGTTCTCAACGGCGGGCCTAATCTGGAAATACGGGCCAACCCGGCTGAGGACTTTGGAGACTACGTCATGAATCTGGACATTCTCGTTACCTTCCGCTGTCCCCGTTGCAACGGCGGCAGTCCGCAACGGAAGTTTGCCTTTACAGGGATTTATAGGCGGCCGGTCCCCTCAGGTCAGGTCACCAAATTTTACATTTAAAAATGAATCCTTAATGATTTGATATTTTAAATTCCTTCTAAATAGGGCAACCTAGGGCCGCAGAACTGAACTCGGACTTCCTTAACCGCCTAATCCATCTTGGAGCCACGTATGAGGACAAATCTGAGGACCTCAACTACGCAGGCTTCTGTATGGTCGGGGATTTTAACTGGACCGAGGGACCCAATAGTGGGTCCGTAGTGGAGGCCCTGACCTTTGTCCGAGAGGCCACGGTGTTCCCAGAGGAAGGGACCGCAACCCATAGGCACGGCCGGACCTTGGACATGGTATGAAAAATTCTATATTTTTGAGACAATACTATGCACTTGCACAACTATACTTAATTATGTCCATTTTTAATGCCAATTCTGATTTTTAGGTAATCAGCACGCCGGACCTTGTGAACCACGTTACGGTGTCCGAGGAGCCAATCAGCGATCATCATGCCCTCATATTTGAGCTCCAGCTTGGGAGGGACGTTCCAGGAGGCCAGGCTTGTGGAGCATGCAAATAAATATAGCAATTTTAGCACAAATTTGAGCCTTTTATGCTAAAATCTGTATTCCTTTCATACAGGAATAAATACAAACCGTATATGTTTCCCTTGGGGTCAAGTCAAGTCCTGTACCCAATCCTAAAAATGTTTCCAACTTTCGGAATTGCTTATGAATTATAAAACCGCAGAGCCGTACACTTTTGAACAACTGCAAGTTCGATAAGCTAAAGTTCAAATGGTAGGTCCATGTCATGTCCAATCCCCGTCTGCCGGTCCCAATAAAATTCGCTGAACTTTATACAACCAAAATTGAGGAGACAAGCAAGGGCAGAAACTTTTAACGTCTCTAGTAGCTACAGAATTTATAGCTACCGTATTTCTCATGTGTTCATTCTGTACTTGACACTAGTATTGCCCCCCAAAAATATGTTTTTCGCTAAAATCTACGAATACAACAAAGGGTTTGAATATTGGCGCCCATACGCATAAGGCTCTCGGCACAGGAAATAATTTAAAGTGATTTTATAATCTCGGAACACCCTTTGTAGTTGGGTTCATTGTCATATTTTGTTTTAGGCTCAAGTCCATATACTTTGGGGGAGCATTAATTGAATGTATATTCCTAAGTCTATGAAACACTCAAGACGCCCATGATTGGATATCTCTATTAAGGGTCCCATCCATCCTGCCCTTATCACATTGGACCCCGACCAACCTGACAGGCCAAATAAATGGTCCACTAAAGATACACAAAGTTGGTTCTATTTTTATGGCCAGAGAAAGCCGGCCCATTAAAGATAGATTGAGGAGAAAATTTGTTTTCCACTTTCTCCAGCACATAATAAGCTCTAGCGCTAGCTAGCGTAGTCCCTAGGCCTCATCATCACCGTTAAGGCCAAAAGCCGTACGGAGGCCTTTCTGTCAGGCCCTGACAGCCCAATTGAATCAAAAAAGCAATCTGTGGGAAGCTACAGTCTCAAGTAGTAAGTACTACCTTCAATCTCGTCCGAAAACCAACAAGTTTGGCCTCAACCACCGTATTAAATAAATTAGTACTTTTGTGGCGGAAAAAGTATGGATTTTTGCGGAAAATATGGAAGCCAGTTGCCAATCCGAGTATGCCACTCAAATATCGGTTATATTAAGCCATATAGCTATTCCTTGTAAGATTAGATTGCGTTGCATTTAATGCTGCCCAGAAAAATATGCCCAGAAAAACAGAAGTTCAAAGGGCTCTACGCAGTCTTCTGGAAAGAGCGTGCCTGACGTCATGGCCGGAGCCCGGAAGGTCACTACAATCTATCTGGCCCAGCCAGGAGCGGGATCTGGAAGATAAACAAAAATACTAAGATCCTGGTCCATACTATATGACCTATATAGAAAGTCTTCTAATCTAATCTGCCTCCCTTCAAAGGGAACCTAATCTTGAGCGACCACCAAAGCAAAGGCCAGATAATAATATAAAACCCGGAAAGTCAATAACAGTAGAGTAACGGCGGGATTAGCGAGGGCCTGGCCAGTAGAGCCCGGGCCGGGACTCTCCCGGACAAGATTTAGGTCTGCCCCTTATGTGACAGAAAGTGGGACTTTTACGCCCATTTTCCCGCCCCCAGAGCCAGAGTAGTAAGTAAACAAACGGAATTACCTTCATTCCTGCCCGGCCCAGGAAATGTCAGGGCTTATAAAGTCATAAAAGTGACAGTTTGATGGGCCGGACTTTCTACAATTTGCCAAAGAATGGCTGACATTATAGTGATATGGAGAAAATATATGTAAGTATAAGAATTGTGGGCTTTGGATTGCGGATTTTGGTATGGGCTAAAGTTTATATTTTTTTAGGCAGTACTAATATCACGTCAACAAATATTGTATTCATGAGCGTAACGGAAAAGTCGTAATTTTCGAATTATAATTCCTTAGCGCCGAAACTCCATTTTGAACTCAAAGGAGACCCCACTGATTGTATGGGGGGATGACTTTCCGTTAAAAAATAATCTTTTTTTGAAAACGTATAGATCAAATTGTGCTGAACAAGGTATAAATGAACCTCAAAACCGAACCTTGACTCCTTGACCCCTAAAATGGTCGCCAAAGGTCACATAGGAGAAATATGACTTTCTGTTTAAAAATTCTCTAATATTGTATACTGACAGGTCAAATTGGCATTGGGCAGAACAAGGTTTAAATGGACCTCAAAGCAGTATCTCACTCCTTGACCCCTAAAATGGTCATCAACGGTCACATAGGAGAAGTATGGAAGACCATTTTAGAGGTCAAGAAGTTGAGATATGGCTTTGATGACAATTTAAACCTTTGGTTCAGCACTATTTGATCTGTCAGTACTATACAAAATTTGAGAATTTTTTAACGGAAAGTAATATTGCTCCTGTGACCTTTCGTGACCATTTTAGGGGCCAAGGAGTTGAGATACGGCTTTGAGGTCCATTTAAACCTTTTGTTCAGCACAATTTGAAATTTGATCTGGCGGTACTATACAAAATTAGAGAATTCTTTAAGGGAAAGTCATATTTCTCCTATGTGACCTTTCGTGACCGTTTTAGGGGTCAAGGAGTTGAGATACGGCTTTGAGGTCCAGTAAAGCCTTTTTCAGCACAATTGATTCTGCGGTTTGAAAAATAAGATAATTTTTTAAAGGAAAGTCATAATCCCATACAATCAGTGCGGTCTCCTTTGCTTTTAAAGCGTTTCACGTAAATTTCCTTTTAAGACTTACACCGCGGCGGCCTCAATAATCAATACTACATCTAAATATACGTAATCTACGTAATGCAGAGTAGGGTCGATCCTAGATCAAAGGAGGCTAAAAAGCCCTTGCTACTTGGGATCCGAATCTGCCTTCTGCCTTCCATTCCCCAATCCTCTTTTTCGGGACATGGAGGGAACAATAAGCCGGGACAAGAATGTGGCGTCCTACTTAAAAAATTCCTGACTCAGCTTTCTGGCCCAGTCACGTTGTTGAGCGGGGCGGAAGATGGTCTCCTTCCGATCAAAGATATAGGTAGTAGATCTATCTGAGATGAGCTATAGTAGTAGTCTCCAGCCAGGCCTCTCTCCCTTTCCTGGAAGGCTCAGGCTGGAAATAAAAGGAATTCAATTATGTATATGCCTTTGGACCCGATAGAGAGGACAGGCTCGTACTTTGTACGACTTGACACAAAGTGTATTGCAATACAATGCACCTGGACCCCGGGCCCGGCTCCCGAAGGATTAGGTCCCGGATTAGAGCCTTTCTTCCTAAATGGACGGCACTACTCTGACCTTTGGGCCCTGGGCATGGGCATGCTACGACCCCGTAAAGGGCAATTACGAAGACAAACCCCATGAATTCTCTTCTGTAAGTAAAATATTTATTTGAGGTTTTTACACGAATTGCACATAACTCAGTTGGCACGAACTGTCTGCTTATTATACGATAGAATAGCTTGTACTTGAAGGCTTAGGGTAGAGAAACAAAAATAACCCCTCTCACTGTCGACTCTAATTCATTAGGCTGGAGAATATAACGAGGATTAATGATTAATAGAAATATTAATGCACTACTACCCTAAGGACTTCACTAAACCGTAAACCGCATAGCAATTCTGTATTAATTAGCTTGCATTTGCTCGGAGGGAAAGTGCTGGATTTAGGAACAGAGGGACTTTGGGGGGTTTGGATTTCGATTCTGATTGTAGGGCACTTTAGAGTTGCTCAACTTACTTCGGAGTTACCTGAAAATATCAATATGCATAATTAAGAGATACATTATGAAGGCAATGGAGTAAGCACTACGCAAAAGAAAATTGTGACTTTTCACATTTTCACCAAAGATGGGGCTACGGAATTAACCTTCTACGCATGTGCACTACCAAAGTAGACAAGTTCACATCCTTGTAAGCGCAGGTGAAACGTTTTAATATACCTCGCGCATGCACACGGCCGCACTATGGCTCTTAGATTTTACGTATTTGAACTCTGAACTATCGTAAATATAAAGTCTATGCGCCGTAGTTACTACGAAACTTAAGGATGATAAAAGGCAGTAACTATCCCGGTTACAATTTAGTACGCATGTGTGAAGTGTGAAGTAAGATCACGTTAGGCAAATTGGAACTTCACGCATGAGCCATGCATAGAAACCATCTAGATAGTTCAAGCCGCGCATGATTCAAGTTAAATACAGCGAAAGGCGCGTACGTTTGTGTTTGTATCAAACCAGGCGCATGCGTAGCCGCTAAAATGTAAATCCCCAAAACCGACCCTACGTACGAGGTTCTTACCATGCTGAATTACTTTGATCTGGACCCCCCTTTCTTACTAGCCTGCTTCCGCTTGGTCTCCATACTCTCCCGCTTCTTCTCACGCAAGTTCTTCATACGAACCAGGAGCCTGGCCGCATAGCGCTGATCCTTAATTAGCTTTAACAAGCACTCCGCGTTCCCCTTCGTGTCTCCCTTCGACATGTCCTCCGCCGCGTTGGTGAGTATCTGGAGGAGCGGCGGATAGTTCTTGACCAGGATGGCATAGCACCGGATTCGGCGCCGCCACCTGGCCTCGCTCCGCCCTTCCGGCCAATCCTCGCTGTAACGGTTCCTGTCCTCAGTGGAGTCCAGGGGCGGGATAGAGGGCGGGAGCTGCAGGCCCCGCTTCTCATGCCAGTGCTGGACAAAGGACTTGATGATGGTGGGGCGGAACTCCTTGATGAGCTCGGGGAACCGGTCCCGGGCCTGGGCCTTCACGCCAACAAGTTTAGCGGGAAACCATTGGGTAAGGGCGTTCTTGAACAGGGTCCAGACCATTGCCTCACTGTTATTACGCTGGCAGATGGGCTTGGGGGCTCCGGCATCTTCTGGCAGCGATGGGTCCCAGCGTAGCTTCTTGCTTGAACTCGGAGAGTCAGGATCGGCCAAAGAGACTCTCTTGAGAACCGGCTTTAATGGCATAATGGCCACGCTAGCTGAAACTGGAATACTTTGCTCATCAACAACGCTGGTTGTAGCTGGAACAATCGGGTCATCAACATCGGCTACAGCCCTTATTTGAGCGGAGCTCAAGGGAGAAAGGTTAGAGCCGCTTCCGTCGCAACTGGGAAATCTTGAGCGAAGCAACGAAAGAGCGTTAGCTGAAAAATTGGAGTATAAATAGCTTAGGAAGAGGGAATAGGAGCTACCAATCCTTGCATATTCTGGTTCTATACAATATCTACTTTCAACATTAAAATAATCAATTAATAATTAATTAATAAAATTAAAAACGGAGCTAAGAACAGGCTACAGTAATAAAATATTAAATATTTCCCAACATAAGTACTCCTTATCCGTAACTAGCGTATACGTGCTACAACGGTTAATTGTGTAGGCCAGACAGTCAATTTAATTTCCGGTCTAGCCTACACAATCCAATATTTCTAACACTCTAATTTATACTCTTAAGGCATTAAATCTCAGTAAGATTCAATGGCTTCCTGAAGGCTAATCCCTCATGCAATATTACCATTCATACCGGGCCCGTGCCCGTCCACATGATTGTTCATCATGGGAGCCGGATTTTCAGGAACATCCACATCCGGGTCCTGTGCCGGGACCGGAGCTCCATATTCGGCCTCTTCCGGGTCAAACTCGTGCTCAATCTCTTCGGGCTCTGGAGCGTCGGGGGCCTTGGGCAGGAACTCCTCGGTCGGGTACATTTGGTAGAAAATGTCGCGGGCCCGCTGGACATGATTGCTCAGCTCCGAGGAGGAAGTTGCTGTGGAGAGGATCCGTGGGCTCTCACAGTCCTCGTCCCGGATGTCTTCGAAGAAGTCAATGAGGAAGTAGGAGCCGTGGAGGACAAGCGGTTTTGTGAGTGGTGGAGTCGCTTCCTTGAGTTCATCTTCCGAAACGACGGCTTCAGCGAGGCCCTCTTCAGCCCGTGGCCTTCCAGCGTCCTCTTCAGTGTCCATGCCCTCCTCCACGTCAGGCTTGGGCTTTGAAGCCGGGTTCTGGAAATGGACGAAGGGTGAGAGGCGGGTCTCCACGATTTGCTTCGGGCTCGGGTTCCCTTCGTAGGTTCTGTACGGTGTTGTGACATGCAAGAGGCCTATGGAAATAAAAAATGGTTTTGAAGTTGCAATAAGATAAACAGCCTTGCACGAAATCAGAATAATACTTTAGGAATCTCCGGTTTAAAGCACACTAAGTCACATCCGACAACACTGCGTAAATTCTTGCTTCCTTCTGACTAGAACTTACGATAGTTTTTAGGAGCCGCAACGCTGCTCTCGTCCAACTCCATGACATCCATGTCCCCGAGGCGGTAGAGCGTTAGCTGCCCCTGTCCATTCCCACCATTATTGCTACTCTGAGACTCTACCTTGAGTCTTGGGCCAGTGACGAGGAGAACTCCCCGAACCAATGTAATGCCCTGCCGGCACTTTGGGCTCTTTACTTTCCGCCCATTGTGGATCTTGAGCTCGGGCCCCAGGACCAAGTACTTGGCTCGGAGTTCGGAGCCCTCGGACTTGATCCGGACGTGCTCTGGGTCCTCCTTGTCCTCACTAATACACTCAATGGCACGCTTGAGAATGAAGATCCCGCCGTAGATGGCTGAGAGGCGGCAGAAGGCTTGACAAATCTCGCCTGTAAAGAAACGAAACAAATCAAGCGTAGGTACTCTACTGTAGCACATGGGTTTGTTAAATTGGACTTACTAATTCCATACAACGTCCACAAGAACGGGGTCTGATTCCCATAACGATTGATAGACTGGAGAAAGAGGCGGCAGTTCTCCGTGAACTTAATGTTAAAGTTATCTTCTCCGTCCTCAACGCCTTCCGGTGTGCTATCCATACAGTCGTCCATGGTTCGGACCGCGGACTGGATAAGATGCTTTACTTTAGGGGTCAAATGGTGCATTTTCGCGAGCTCTTCGAAGGTTTCAGAGTCCGGGGCATTGGGTTGGCTTGCCTTTGAGCTTGTGGGTTGGAAGGCCTCGGCAGCGTCTTCTACCGAAGAGGAGCCTTCAACCCCGTTAGGCGCCTTGAGTACAAATTCAATGAACTTCATCAGCTTCCGCTTCTCGATGAGGCTGATGGTCTTTGTGGTAAAGATGTCGGAGCGACAGAGCGGAATGGACTCAATGATTGCCTCATTCGGAGCCGGAAGGCTGCTCATCAGTTTCTTGACACAGCTGAACTCTAAGTAACGGGAGACGTTGGATTGGATTAGGAGCTGAATCGTCTCTTCACGGGCCATCAAAACCTTTACAAATTACAGTTGGATTAATACAGGTTCAAATATACATGTAAACTGTGTAATTAATTATCCTGCCTTACCTTCGGATAAATATCAATATTGAATCTGCGGGACTGTCCCGTGACCTCGCCCATGGTCCGCTCCTCTCCAGTATACCAAATCTCTTCAAGCTCCCGCACGTCATTGGTCCAAACGATACAGTTCTGGTCCCCGGTCATGCCCTCGAAAGTCCCAACCACATTTAGGTCACGTGTAGTGAGGAGGCTCGGCTTCTGAGCAAAGGTCCCCGAGGCCCAGTCATCCCAATTCAGCGTGGCCCATTTCCCGCCATAGTAGTCCCGAGGGTCAATGTGAAGGACAGAGTGACCGTTCCGAGCCACGGCGGCAGAGACGACGGACTCGGCCAGGCCCGTCCCAATCACGATCACGTCAAACTCGGACGGGAGGTCGTCCATCTCCATCCCTTACTTAACACACCCCTGCAAGGTCAAAAAGGGTCACGCCTCAATATATGTTTAAAAAATCAGACGAAGGATAAGTCTTTGAATTGTTTCAACCTTAAAATTAAAAAAATTCCAATTCATTTATGCGTACTTACACTTACCAATATCCGCTCACGTAGCTTGTACCTTCTTCTAAGTTTGATAAATACAGGTGCACAAGTATTCCGAAAAGAAAGTTGCAAATTAAAACTGCAAATCAGCGACACTACTACATCCGCCAAATGTGTTTTTTTTGCAAATCATTCAAGAGCACATTATTGTGATTAATCTCGTCTTCCTCGTTCTGTAAGATAACGTGCTACATGGTTTCACTATTCTGCACCACCCAACTCTAAGCCAAGAACCCATGAATCATATTTTTAGAATCATGAAATCCACTTTGATTGCGTGTAATATGCCAAGTTAACATTTTATTTCTAAGCAGACATTTGCTATATAAAAGATTTATATAAATTAATTACTTGAGTTGCAAGGGATTACTAAAGTTAGCTTTATATTGGTTCTGGCAAGTAGTTTATGTTGGTGTGTTGAATAGTGAGTCCCATGCTAACCCATCCAGAAGGCTCAGGCACGAAAAGGAAACAACAACAAAAGAACTGCGTGCTTATTTTCTCTTTATCCAAACCCGCAGTTATCCAAATCTGCAAAATATTGTGCTGGGGAAAAATGAGACGACGCTGTTCATTCTCTTAATGGGTCGAAAAGTACATAAAATGTTTTTACGCGACAAAATGAATATTAAGAGAACAAAATAGTTTATATAATAAATAATTATATAAGTATATATTAGCTTAGGCATTGCTGGCTTTACGGCTTATCAAACACCGGGACAATGCTCGCGGGCACCCTGTATATTGTTGGAAATGACCTATAGGTACCTCAACCACCACTAACACCAATTTCAAACAATACGATTATATCAACGCTACCTTTGCTATGCATAATTTCATTGATTGTATTTATTAATCAATCAATCAATGCTAGGGTTAATTTTGGTGCCACAGAGCAAACTTATTCCGCTAAATCTTATACTTTTACCGCAACAGTTCTCCTATTTTGGCATGAAGAATAAACCCCTTTCCGACGATATGCAAGATGCAAGACATAAATTGTGTAATTATCTTTTATTCCGAATTTTGCGTATAATGTTATTGACTTATTTTCAGTTTGGTAGGCTACTCGGAAAGTTCGAATATGTAAAATGCATATCTAAACAATTTGAACACAAGTAGAACGTATTCCTGTATAACGAGAATTGGACCAAAATATTTTAGAAAGTCAATTAAACTTAAGGTATAGGTACTACATGAGTAAATTAGCTTAGGGGTCATTGGACCTTAGGTGGACGGATTCGTTGGCATTATTGGCGTAGTCGGTGCCTGGCCCAATTATGGATTACTGCTATGGCTTTCTTTTTCTTTTTCTTCTGGTTTCGAACTCTGGCACCTCAGGCTCCGGGTCATGTCCACCAAGGCCTCCAGTCCCCTCAACAGCGTGCTCTTGGCCCGAACTGGTTGTTCCCTCTAAGTAAACAAAAGCATGTCGTAAATAGGTACGCTAAATCTAAAGTTACGAAGATTTAATGTTAATGTACATGTACCGTATAGGAAACAGTATGCTGTATTATCAGCTACAAGACTTATTGTTACTTACCGATTGGATTAGGCGGGTGGGCCTGCTCAATTGTTGACCCGCCAAAATGTCCATTCTAAAACAAAATGAAATATAATTAGTTCCGAATTGGGTAATTTAAAAAGCATGGGGTTATCGGAAAAGTTACCGCCGAGTCATTCAATGGCTTCCCGAAACCAGGCGCAGCCAGTACAGCCACGAGACAAAACATTTGAAGGACAAACGCCATTCCGAAAAAACTAATTCAAATAAAATAAAATTTTGGAGCAGAGTTAATCAAGCTCTGTATTGCTGCGTCTACTTCAACGCTAGAACTGAGAACTGATTCGGAGTTCCTTGTATCAGGATTACATATTTATAGGACCTGAGTTGTGACTTGGAACAAGGATAGCATGTAATATTCGAATAATTCTTATGAAAGTGGGACAGCATGTATTGTTCCCAACAGTGTTAAAATTACATGACCTATTAAATCTTGATCAAAGGTGAAATAAGTTGGAGCCTTTACTGAAATAACTTTGGGGAACAAGTACACATAATGGAGGTTCAACGGTTGAACTATTTATTCAATGAATTGGATTGAATTACTAAATAAATGATTCCATTAATCCTGCCAAAGAATTTTTTTTTTCAGCTAATGTTATGACCATGTGCCTCGTACAAGCTGGTTGACATCTGCGTACCCTAAGGTAGGTGGTAGGTCACATAAGAGGCGAACAACTAATTTTAATCAAAATGTAACAATTTATGTATGTATATATCGAAAGGTACCACAAGTATTACGGTGGTTACCTTAGGGTCCAATCAGAACCAATTGGTTCTGATATGTGACCTTCATAGTAGCCACTAGAGGCTAATAAAGGTCAAAGTTGAGTAATGTGTCAATTGAAAGCTAATATCATATATATAATACGGTAGTGACCTTGGTTTTGACCTATGACCTCTCAAAATAGAGATCAACAAAGGTCAAATTCGAGCAATGTCTATTGCTAGGTAATATTACACAGTATAGGGTAGTGGCCTTGATTTTGACCTTACACAGTATAGGGTAGTGGCCTTGATTTTGACCTTACACAGTATAGGGTAGTGGCCTTGATTTTGACCTTACACAGTATAGGGTAGTGGCCTTGATTTTGACCTACACTCCTCCTAACTATATAGCAGGTCAGTACAGACTTGAGGGACGTGTCTCCATCAAAAGCAAGAGTCACACATAATACGGTGGTACTGTTGGTTCTGACATATGACCTCCGTAGAGGTTAACAAAGGTCAAACTTGACTAAGGTGTCAATCTAGCGCTTAAAACGTAGATTAAATGGTGGTCTTCACAAAAGTCATTAGAATTCAAAATTATGGTGCTTATTATTTCGGCGCGTCTTTAGGATGGTTTATCCGGGCTGTAAGTTTTGGTATTGATTCAAAGTTGTAAGTTTTGGTTCGAGTCGAGTCGACTGGAAGTCAGAAGTCCGCGTCAAAGGAACACAATCTGCTGTTTCCTAATTTGTTTTTTATTTATTTGTTATTAAAAGGTTTTTTTGTGTGTTAAATTTCAGTTTAGTGTTTAGTTTCAGATTGTCGCAATGACAGGCTTTGAATACAGGTCCCGCTATAGAAATGTCAACTAAGAGGAGAAAGGTTTAAACTTAAACCAATACTACTACTGCATACTGCACATATGCAGTTTATAAGTATTGGATCACCTTCAACTAAAATATGATAATTTACTGTCCTTATTATACTGCAGACGTCATCATCAGAGGACAAGGACCCTGGGCCCGGACCCTCAGCATTCGCATTTTGTGACCTGAATAAGGACTTAAACTTACTACAACAAAACTTATCAGTTTTTAGCAACAAGGTAAGTACTTACTTAGTCATACTTCATACTCCGCATGTCCCGAGTAACTTAGTAATCTAACTCCAAGGACAATAACTAAACAACCCTTATTTTGAATTTTATAGGAGAAGGATCAGCTCCGCTCGTTGGTAGCTCCGTTTGTAGCAAGAGTAGCTCCAGTGAGGAAGGAAAGCATCGTTCCGATTCCTTCAGTTGTGCCGGTTGGGCCAGTATGCTAATAATAACCGTCATATTTACGCCCTAATTATTTTCAGTTTCATGTAGCTACCTTCATACACAACAGCAAGGCGGGTTATCTTAATGCAATACAGTACATTCATACGTATAAATGTTCTGCGCAGAAGGACACGACAACTTCTGGAGCTACTGGGGACCCGAATCGTGTGCTTATAAGACAGATAATTCGTCTCATGTTACAATATGAAAATTATTACAAACATGAGCATGTGTCAGAGGATGGAGGACTGGAGGGATTTGCTGGAAGTACTGTGAGTTCCCCGTTAATCAATATTATGTATTATGATATGATGGGGTACAGTGCCTAGCGGCATTGACATAATCGTATCCATTTATGCTTACACATGCACAGGAGAACGAGGGCAGAGGTCAGGCCCCTCAATTCGCCGGAGTGACTCGTGAAGCCCTCACGTCAGTCTTGCTGGCTTTTTTAGACTTTTTTGAAAGGAAGCTAACTGTTACTACGGAAGGAAGCACGCCGCTCACCAATGGTTTGGTATGCAATTGCCAATTAGTTAGATGCTTTGTTTTATTTATTTGTGGAGTATGCTTTACGCCGAAAGAACAATACAGATCGGTAAACATTATTTTCTTTTCTTCGATATTTTTTAGATTCTAAGACATATTTTTGGCCTCCTGCCTATGAAAGACCTTAAGAATTGTCGACTCGTGAGTAAATTTTGGAGTAGCAGCACGTCTCAGCTCATTCGGTATCGTCATAGACGAATACGTTTGTGTGAAGAACGCCTAACAGTACTGAATTCCATACTGGACAATAGCACGACATTTCCATTCGAAAAATATGTCATAAAGTCACCCCTCAACGACTGCGATCAGCTCATCTACTTTTTAATAAAATTCGGAGAACATGTGAAGGACCTCAAAATTTGCACCAGTAGTAGCCCAACACTTACGTTGGAGTTTGAGAAGATAGTCAGTCGTGTACTTAGAAATGTTCCAAATTTAGAAATCCTCCGAATGAACTATTTGCACATCCCATTGACCACTTCTCCACAACTGCTATCTCTCTCTGAAGCAGTACTTGAGGACGTCCGGCTTCCTAATGTTAGAACCCTCAGCTTGTCGGCGTACCGAGACCTGAGTTCAGAATTGACGGAGGCCCTCTTACAAGTTCTCCCGAACCTGGAGAACGTTCAGATGAGTATGGCGGACGGCTGCCCCGGTCATACCAATTTAGCAGCTGCCCTAAAAAATACGAAAAATTTGGTCCAACTAAACGTGCTCGGTCTGGCCCCGGGTTCGACCTGGGACTGCCTGGCTCAACAGAACCATAAACTAAAGTTCCTCATGCTGCTGGGCGGTTTTTGGGCTGACGATGACAAGATTTCAATTGAGCGGTTTTTGAAAGCTAAGAAGGACTGTCTGGAGGAAATCCGAATAATTTCGTACTGGATCGGGAATGAGGATGAGGATGACGGGGTTCTGCCAAAAATTGAGTTCCCTCTCTTGCCCAAGCTAAGGAAGCTGGACTTGTTTCATGACGTTTACCATGGCTGTTCCTTTCTTGGGATACAACTCAACCCGGACCGTTTTGGAGCCCTAAGAAGTCTTTCAGGCTGCTGGAGGTGCATTGGGAATGTACTTGAAACGAGTGCTGTGTTCAGAACCGTGAAGGAATTCCGGATTCCTGCATACACCTGGTACTCAGCCGAAGATACCCCTACTGATGAGGATATGGAGAGCATCCGAAGTCTGGGTCAGATGTTCCCGAACTTGATCAAGTTCACAAGTTATTATGGCCAAGTGTTTGACGAGTTTGTGGAGTCCATCTTTGGACAGTTTCCGAAGCTGGAGGAGCTGGACCTGGAGCTCTCTACGTGTCTTGAGAGTCAGAGGCAGAGGCAGGACATTAATCACTTACTTGGCGGCCTTACCGAGAGCCACTACGTTGTGAATCGGATCATGGAACAAAAATACAGTCCCGAATTCGAAACACTCTGGTTGCCTTTGTGCTTCAACCCAGATCGTACCAAGGCTTCCCTCCGCGACCTCAAATGTAAGTAGTACTTAAACTATTTTTACCGGTTGTTAACTTCCTGCAGGATTTACCATATCTGAAGTTTCAGGTCCCAAAGATCGGATGATCACGATTTAGGAAGGGGCAAAGGTCAAAAGTTCACTAGCCCATACCCATTCAGTTGAACGCTTATTTTGCTTATATTTCAAATAATATAATACTTGACCTTTCTGATCTAAAATACGACCTCGGTAGGTCAAAACAGGAAAGTACTTATTTTATGCTTCTATATGGGCCAGAGACAATGGCAAATATGATTGTATATTCTTGAAATCAACCCAAAATTAGCCTTGAATTGATTTGCTTCTTGCATGGGTATGAGAGAGTGCCCCTTTGACCTTTGACCCCTCCTACCTCGTAACCCTGTGATTTTTAGAACCTTCAACTTGATATAGGTTACTTCATATGAGAGGTTAACAGCTGGTCCATATTCCCACCCAATCCAACGTGCTAAAGTTTCTAATGGCATGTGTGACTTTGGTTCTTTAGCGACCTCTCAATGTAAACAGTATAATTTACACAATCGTTAAATCCTCATACTAATTTTCATTCGGATTATTATAGCTCTGAAGAAACTTCGGCTCAAGTTTGAAGGCACCCAACTTGAAAATAGTATTTCAGACATTTCCGTGTACGCAACATTTTTGCGGATGTCGCCTCTCTCACATCTTATTCTGGAAGGAAATATTTCCGTAAGCAATAAGCAACCTTAAAGTCAACATTAGTGATTTTCCGAGGGTCAGATCCCATTACCCAGTCTTTACAAAACAATTACCTAACAATAGGAATTTATTCTTCAGATCTCGAAGGATGCGGCTTCTCAGCTGGCGGAGCACCACCCAAATCTTACCATGATTCCAAATGTTAACCTTGAGGATTCGCAAAATCATATCTATTAGTATAATGAAGAATTAGTCTGGCCAAGCCTACACTAATTGAACTCTAGGAACTAGTACTTTTTTCACCTTTTCCGGTAAAACCTGTATTATTTACCGCCACAAATATTAGTACATATAATTATATCTCTTCAAGTACCTAGGTAGAGTTTCCAATATTTCTTTACCCCTGCATAATTAGGATAATGTATTGCTTCAAGTATACAGATACAGTTTGCCTGTTTCTAGCTCTCTGCGGCTCTGCTAGCATTAAATAACAATATTTACTGTATTAAAATAAATTATTTCCTTTTGACTTCCTTTAATACGGTTTAAGAATTAGATATTTGAATATATAACTCCGGAGAACAAATCACCATATCCAAAGTAGAAGTAGGCCGCAGTAGACAAAGGCTTCCAGGATCACTGACCCAAGAACCCTCACCCTTCTTGACCCCATATTCACACAAAGTTCCGGAATCCTCCCACAGAAGTCAAAGGTTGTATTGAGCCTCAGGCTCCCGCCCAGACAGAGGTCCGTGCCTGGGTCACAGGCCCCGCTCTCACAGTGCATGTCCTTCGTCAGGTTCCGGACGACCCTGGTGACCACTTCCTCGCCCAGTGACGTGTCGATGCCGGTGGCTAGTAGATACTCTTCCGTCCTCTGCCATTCTTCAATTGCGTTGTCACGGGGGTAGCAGGGCTCCCGGGCTTTAACCACGCAGAGCTCCCGGACTCCCGCTTTCCGGTTCCCGGGCAGGATGAGGCTCGTGTTCCGGCTCGTGAAGCTCCCACGGAGTCGATGCCCGCTAAAAAGGGCACAGTTGTTGTCAAGGAGGATCTTCCCAAAGTCGTAGGTTGGAGGTGGAGGCGGGCCACTGGCCGGGCTCGAGCACCTTCCGATCTCGTTACAATGACCGCTGGAACAGTGGAGGCTCGTGGCGAGGTCAATGTACTTGTCCCGGTTGTCGCCCCAAGGGATCCCGATCCCCAGCTCCGTTAGCTCTTCCGTTAGGAGGTCTGTCTCCGAGTTAGTGGCTGGGTAGCAGGGCTCCGAAGGGTCAAGGACGCAGAGGCTGTGCTGCATAGCCACGGTTTGTAGGAGCGTCTGAACGGATATTGAGGCTTCAGATGAAATGTGGCCGGCTGGTCGGCTCTGAAGGAGCCAGGAACATGGTTTGCTTATTCCGAGGGCTGGACGCACCAGCGTTGTCCAGGTAAGAATCAGCGTTATGAAAATGCCCTTATGGTTCATTGTAGGCGGGCTTTCAGCGTTCCAGCGCTAAATGGTCTAAATTTATATACTTAACATACTTGCTAGAGCTAATTCAAAAGTTTCCGCCCTTACAAGTGTCGGAATTTCAAATTGCGAATAACGTTATAAAGCTGCACACGCTTGGTCGCTATGACAACGTTGGAAAAACAATTGGCAAACAACAGAATAATTCGGAAAGCGCTACAAGTGGTCAAGTATCTGTTGATTTGGTATGCGCTACAGGGGCCCCGATTTGTTCGATTTTTTAAGGTTCCTGTTGCCAAACTGTGTCTGATAAGCTTAGGGCGCGCGCATTCGATTTTTTAACGTTCCCGCCGTACAACTGTGTGATATGAAGGCTGCCAGCCTATTCACCTGTGTACTCGTCCTGACCCTCCAGAAGCCTTGTCTTGTGCTCTGTAACCCGGCCCTAGTGACAGTCTGCGATGCCCTGGTCCTTGGCCGACCTACCGGCGCCTATTCCTCAATCCGGTCACTCCGACTCCGCTTCGTAGGTGAGGCCAAAGCACAGTTCAAGACGCTCTGCCTCATTGCGCCCAAGAAGGAGTGCTTCCCAAAGGACAGCACTGAGACAGGTCGAGCCATCAAGGAGCTTGCCAGCTTCAATCTTGACATGGGCGGCCCCTACCGGCAGGACTACCTTAACCTCGCCACACAGATGCACTGCGAGAGCGGCGTCTGCGCCGGCGGCCTCTGCACTGACACGGCCCACGACCCCAACAAGACCTACGACTTTGGACGGTTCCTCGAGGGAGCCGCCTGCAAGGCTATGAACCTCACTCGCGCCGTTGGGACCTACACGGTCCGGCCCACAACGATCAAGTTCCCGGGCCTCGAGTCCAAGCTCGTCGTTGACCTCTGCGTGGTTCGGGACCGGAACCCTTGCTACCCAAGTGACGAGGAGTGGGCCGAGTGGGACCTCCATCGGGCCTACCTCAAGGAGAACGGGGTTGACATTAAGAAGAAGAACCGGATCCTGTCACCCTTCATCATCAACGTGACCAAGCCCTCGTTGTGTCTGAGCGGGGTCTGCCATGAGGAGACGGACACGTGTACTGACGGGCCGCCGGCTCTGCTTAACAGGACCTTTAATTGGTGTTCCAGTAAGGGTATATGTTCACAGGGCTCTGTGGGCACCCGCTGGCCTTGGGCTCACTTACTTGTGTTTACGTTACTTGGAAGTCTGACGCATTAAAGGCTCACAGATTCACTAAAATTAATATTAAGTCTTAACTGGCTCACTCCTCTTCAATTCAAGCTTTTATTAGAAAACAAGACCTCTGCGTAGCACAAGACAGAGAGTTCAAGTCACGTTGAACCTTGACCAAGAGACAAAATACGCCTGGCCTCTCCACAGTATATAATTTAATAGACAATTTTGTGTGAACAAAAATATCAAGAGGGGGGGAATCAATCAATTCGTAAAACTGTAACTCACAACACAAGACTGTATCATATATTAAAGGAGCCGGGGCTGGGACATCCTAGCTCTAAAAAACTAATTCTACCTATAGTTATACTGCCTAACACTTTCAAGAATATAACGTTTTCGGGTTGACACTGCATTGCATACCGTAAACCGTAATACTAATTCGGGTCACCCGGACCGCCGGCCTCTTCCTTTTAGCTCTACCAGCCAGCTCTCCACTTCCTAATGAAACGTTCCCTATGTAAAACAGCGGAGGACTGACGTCCCATTACGTAGTAGTATAGTAACATATAGATCAGTTTAATAATTATGATACAACTTTAGACTTGATTTGTTAAGTTTGAGTAGTACATTTAGAAGAGGAGCGTGCTCATGCCGCCCATCTCGCTCTGCTCCTTCACGAAGATCTCAAAGTATTGGTAAATGATGGTGACGGCGAGGAGGATCCCGGTCCCGGACCCAATTGCACCCATAAAGTCGGCCAGGACGGACAAGGCCCCGATGCAGAGACCTCCAAAGGCAGCTGCCGTTGGAATGTATCTGGAAAGGTCAAAGGGCAATGTTAGTATATGGGCGTATTTTTATTAGAGAGGTCGAAGAGGCTTGTATTTAATGCTGCCTCAAAATTATAAATTCTAGCCCGTAACAAGTATGGAAATTAGCAAACCAAAATGTTAACCACAGAATATGACTCATAAATAATTTGTGCAACATCTATATTTGCTCATGTTCGTATAATATTTGGGCAGCTCTTTTTTCGGAAGAACTGTGCAATACTCTTAGACTGCCGCTCACATTGAAGTCGTGAGGGCAGGTGGAAATATTGCCTGGTTTGATTTTACTCCTCAACTACAAGTAGTTGAGCCTGTGTGACACTCTCAAGGTCACTGAAGGGCCTTGAGAGCAGGCAGAAGAGTTATGACTTAATATTTACTGCTACCTAAAAATATAGCTTTTAGCCTAAAACAAAAAATGGAAATGAGCAAATATACCTAAAGGCTATATTTTTTGGCAGCATTAAATACAGTGCAAGAGTTATGCATTGCGTGCTTGGCTCGTACCTGTTAAGTTCATGGATCATGGACTTGTCCCGGTGTCCCCTCATGATCATCTGCTGTTCTTTGAGTTGTTTGGCAACGTCCTTGGCCGAGGACCCTGAGACGTCAATCCAGGTCTTTGAGAAGAAGGCGCAGGAGCCGAGCATGAAGACAACGTAGAGCATGGCGTGGATCGGGTCCTCTGCAATGTGACCCAGGGTCTCGGGCGGACTGAGGTAGTAACAGAGTCCGCCGACAGGATAGGATCGCGCCGGGCCGCCGCCGCCCATGTCACCCCAAACTCCCAGCAAGTTGACGAAAAAGTTCCCCTGCAAAATGTAAAACAGGTAAAATTAGTCATAAGCAGACTGCCTCAAATACTCAAACTGCCAAGTACGCAATAACTTACATGAAATTTGACGGCGAGCATCTGTGAGATGACGTACAAGTTGGAGACGAGGGCCGACTGGAGAATGATTGGGATGTTGGAAGTGTAGAAGAGCTTGATGGGATAACTGCTGTACTGTCCACGGTAGCGGGCAGACTTGATGGGAAGGTCGACTCGGAATCCCTGAAAGGTTGCAAATTGACTAATTAGTTTGCGGAAAAGATTGACCCTTGGCCTCAAGCCCTAAGGCTTAAAACAATGTACGCTCTGCTTTTGACGTCAAAATTAAGTTTGAGGATTCCTTACTTGGAAGTAAATGACGACGGCAAAGATGAGAACCGTGGCCATGAGGTTGAGTAAGTTGGGGAGGTTCTGTCTGTAGAATGCCTCACGGAGCCCACGGACCTTGTCCTGTCGGGTAGCCAGGAGATGGAAGAGGGCAATCACGGCCCCTTCGAACTCGGTTCCACGGCCGGTGTTCACGGTGGCCGGGCTAAATGCCTTCCATACAATCGTCTCGCACACGTTGGTGGCAATGAAGAGTGAAATTCCACTGCCTGTAATCAGGAATTAAGTTCCAAATTGTATTAACCTGAGACTTCCCTAAATCCCATACACAGTAAGGCTCAACTTACCTAATCCGTATCCCTTCTGCAGAAGTTCGTCCAGCAGCAAAACAATGAGCCCGGCAACGAAGAGCTGAATGATGATGAGGAGGCAGATCCCGGCCCCAATATCAGCTGGATCCCCGTAGAGTCCCGTTAGGACATACACGATTGCCTGACCCACAGTGATGACCATTCCGAATACTAAAGGAGTCCAAACGAGAAGAAAATTTGTCAGCATTCAGCATCAGCAGTTAAAAGTTCGAACTATTAGCTACCATAGTTCTGTGCTTACGTTTCTGAGCTCCATTGAAGAGGGCTCGATCCTTGGGCGTATCTCCGACCTCAATGATCTTGGCACCCGCCAACAACTGCATGATCAAGCCTGAGGTGACGATGGGTGAGATGCCCAACTCCATGAGCGTACCACGATTTGAGGCTAGAATCACACGGATCCAGTAGAAGGGATCTGCGGAGTCGGAGCTCATAATACCAAAGAGAGGAATCTGGAAATTAAGACAATCATTAATTATCACAATCCTTATTCGTATTTAATTTTGCTCATGATTTCCTTTGGACATAAAAGAAGTACATACCTGACAACATACTAAGAAGATAAAGAGAGTAATTGCTGTCCATAGTACTTTCTCTCTAAATTGGATCTGTTGAGTACAACAAAAGAACATGAATCATACAAATTCTCATGAAACAATTGATGGAGTTACGTTTGAATTGACTAAATGTTGAGTGACTTACCTTTCGTTCTGGTTTAGCAATCTCAGGTAATATACTACAGAAGGGCTTAATTACTTCGAGGAATTTGACTGAAAAGAAATAAACAGAACAGTTAGGTAATGCATTTAGCGCTTATTTTAATCCTTCGTTATTGTTACTGCTTTAAGTAGTATCACCGATATTCTTGCCAAATCCCAATATTATAACGCGCTTGTAGATTCTAACGAAGTACGAATTAATCTACTATTTAAAAATCCCCTCTTATATCGATATATTCCGTACTTATGCATAATCGTGCACGTGTGCCTATACCGTTAACAAGTAGCAAGGCAAGTTTATCTAAATCAATGACAAGACTCAAGACATCAGGTCCCGCTATATGTACTATCATCAGCTGTACAAACACACTTCAATGAAATAATGGCCTTCAATTAATCACAATCCGACGGGGTCCTTGAAAAACTCCGTATTAGTGTTATCCGCGCAGTAAATGCAAACATAACAGCACCAAGAATCAGCCAGGCATAAGGGTACCTATGATGGGTCCAGTTTGCAGTAAAATAATACACAAAAAGCTGAATTCAAAGTTAATTACGATTAATGTAAGTGTAGGTCTAATTCAATATATACTCTTTAGAACATTTAGCGCGCATTGCGCATATAAACGCTCGCTAAAAATCAAAATGTACTTTCGAAATCTAGATCTACAATATGTCCTTATGTCCTATTTTTATATATAACTAGGAACTATGTCATATGTAGAACTTATGCAATTCTAAAAAGTTTATAGTACTTCAGTCTTCAGTGCACATGGCTAATGTATAATTGTGAATTAATTGACCCTAATTCAGAATTCAAGTCCAGAAGTTAAAGCTTATGTTCAGTTCAGTATGTTGACCTTCTTGCTCTTGGTACCCCAGAATTAAATTGAATACGTGCATTGCGCATTTGCAGAGTGACATTAAGAATGTAAAAGTGAATTTACCATACGTGTAAGTACATCTACATGCTACGTGTGTTATAAATACTAACTACAACTACGCAGTAGCACTGTTAATAAATTAAAGTAAGAATGAATAGTTTTCACTTACTCCCCATCTTGACCTAAAGTTTAGTTAAATATCCGGCACTCCTGAGCCCTAGTTCTGGTCCACCGCTGACCGTGCGTCCAGAATTGGAAAACTAAATTCCGTCGTCGTCGTTGTCCCCGTCACAGACCACTGGACTATCTGAGGGCAGGCTGACAACTGAGTTGGGCTTTTGAATGGGGACGTCGGGTAAGAGGAAGGAGTCGTAACGGGACACGTCCTCCTTGCCACGGACACGGACCAACAACAGAAGGGGGATCTCGTCACGTCAAATGCTAAAGGCTTGAAGAAGGGAATGCCAAATCTGTTGCGTTGGAGCCGGCTGAGTGGAAATGTGGACGGGGAGCAATGTGAAAGCTAGGCAGATCCTCAACACGTCATCGCCCTCCACTGCCAACACGACCGACTCAAAAAAGACCCGCCACGCTCAAACTTACCATCCACATGTCACTCCTCCTTTTTCGCACCATGAAAAACCCAAGTCTGCAAAATTATATGCAACGTGCTCAAATTATGCAATCATTGTAGGCTCTTTAGGGAATTGCACAATGAGGAAGCTTTAAACGATCACCAATTAATTCGAAATCCCTCACCAATTAAAGCAGATTTGCTCAGCAAGGTTTTGAAATATTTCAAATAAAGTGGATTTTGATTCTTCTTTTAAAAAACTTTTGATTAATTGTGAAAAATTCATGCTGAGCATTCGCGCAACGCGCAGGAAACTTTTGATTAAAGGTGAAAAATTCATGCTGAGCATTCGCGCAAAGCGCAGGAAACTTTTGATTAATTGTGAAAAATCCATGATGAGCATTCGTGCAAAGCGCAGCGAAGGAAACTTTTAGGATTTTAAATTCTTTAATATTGTGCAAAAATCATAATTGTGACAAATCCCTGTTTCCACTAGGATTTCTCACATATTTTAGTAGCAAATTTTAAGTATTTAGTTTACTACGAATCCTATTGCAACAAAATTTTTGACCATTGGAAGCAGCACATAATGCTGGTTTAGAGCCAACCTTTTGCGGGAAGCAAGGAATGGATTTCAATATGTTATATTGATTGAACCCGACTTCCCAAATCCCAAACTGACCAGTTCAGTAGATACAGTTTGACTTGACTTTGGATTCGGTTTCTTCATATATTTCCCCCTATTGGATTGAGATTGTTAGGTTAGGTTTGGATTTTGGACTACAAAATCTAATTTATTCGTTGGGTTTGAGCGCTATGGTTTTAGTTATTTTTCTACTCCTAGAAAAGCTGTCCTTCTGCATGAAAAAGGTAAATCCCGTAATAATAGTTCATCGAGTAGCTTAGTGGGTAGCAACGATTACATTAGTCATTATTTATGAAAAACTAAAATTATTTAGTCTTACTGTTTCCGCCTGCAAGTGGCTGGTTAGTTGCTACACGTACGTTTTGCCCAATAGGCTGAAGTTGAGTATTTTGAACAGTAAAGATTCATAAGGTTAGTACCTAAAGACATAAGTACCTACTTGGTACATACGTTAGCTTCAGTTTTCAGCGTATCTCGCCCTACGAAGGAAGCACTGATTAGTCTTACCACTTAACTCTTACTACTAGAGCTTAGAGTTCTACTTTATCCTCTACAATATTATTACTATTGGAATCCCTTGGTTTGGGTTGGCAGTCACAGAAGACGGCGGGCTTGACTTCGGGTTGCTTCACGAGCTCCATTTCGGGCCCGATCACAACGGGCTTCCTTAGGCGGGCTGACCATTCCTGAAACAATCGAGCAGGCTATTTATGATTTCAACAACATTTGACGTCTATTGTGTCGCGGTCGCGGTACCTTATAGAGTGTCACATGATAGCAAAAGACATCCAAAGGCATCAAATGTTCCTGAGCATATTTCCGCCCGTTCAGTCCAATCCCTCGGGCCTTCTCGTCGTTCCCGATTGCCCACTTGACCTTGTCCACCAAGTCCCGGAGCCCACTCTTTACCGGTATGTAGTGGACCCAGGGCCGGAGGTCGGCGTAGAAGTGCTCTATGTAGACAGAGTTGACCTTGAGCGTCACGGAGTCACCGGCGAGGAGAAAAGGGAACCGGTAGGCCGCCACAGTGCCGTCCAGATTCAATTGATATTTGTACTGTAATTGAGGAAGTTATAAACAATTATGAGCTCAGACCAAAGGTCAAAGTTAATCATGGTCAAAGAAAAGAACTTACGTCAAAGAACTTGAAGAAGGAAATATGAGCCTCCTTCGGACCATAAACGTGCTCCTTGTCCCGAAAGAAAAAGAAGTTTGTGAGTGACACGTTGAAGAGGTCAGGGTTCTCTCGGCCCAACTGAATGAGGTCAAGGCGCTCTTGCCTCGAGTCCCGGCCCCGCCAAAAGAGCTTTTGGATCTTTTCAGCCCACGGGGTCTCTGTATTTGACTGAACGCTCATCATGTCTAGCGACACTCTGGAAAGATCAAAACATTTCGCCTTTGCTGTTTTGAGCTATTATTACTCAATTATTACTAAAACAATTTGTACGTACCTGCCCATTCCTTCCAACGAGGCCTCCGTAAGTTCGTAGGTCGGTAGAACAATGTCTAGCGTGTCATTTGTTTTACACCAAGAGAAAATCGGGAGCGGCGGACTTATTTTCTTTCTATCAATCAGGGGCCAGTCACCTAAGTTCATTATGAATTCAAAGTCTGGCAAGTACATTTTCCGGGTCAGAGAGAGAAGGATGGCATCAGGGAATATATGGAAGCCCACGTGTTGTCCGTAACATTTCCGGTAAATCTACAAGAAAAATACTCGGATTAATATTCTATTTTTTTTAAACGAATTGAAATTCAGATTCAGCTATCATTTACCTGATTGTTCATAACAGCGTAGTGACAGAAACTATGTGACCTCGGTTGATAGAACCGCTCGATCGTCCTCTGAAGCACGTCTTCAAAGTCAACGGACCCCCTTGGAAAGGGCCTCAGATCCTTTTCCAGCTGTGCGTAATGTGACGGACATTTCATTGTCGTAGTCCATTCCTCAGCTTCATACGCGGGACAGTTGCACTGGTCTGGATGGACAGGAACTGTCATAATACACATAACAATTAATAATTATACATTTTTGAAGAGGTAGTTAAGTACGTACGGAAGGTTTTTCACTCACCAGTAAAAATATACGGAGACTTGGCCAAATGATGATTTAAGTACGTGACAATGATTCGGAACTTTCGAGGGCACGACTGGAAGAGCTTGTAGCGAATTATGAAGCTCCCGTCCTTCCGGTCCAGAATGTTAGTGTAGACTTGACGGTCTCCATTGCAATCAATACGAATACGAAGATCATCTACGAAGCCCTTTGAACTGTTGACTCTGGGATTAATATTCCGCAACAATTATATCCAACCAAAGTGCAAATTAAATGAGCCTATAGTTAATAGTTACTTAATAGTGTTTACACTACACTTACAGTTCACCATCCCACCCTACGAGCTGTATATAAAAGTAGCGAGCCGGCAGGACGATTTCATGTGGAAGAAGACCTGGACCCCATACTTGGGTCCTGGTTGGACTAACAAGGAGCTTCTCGGGTTGAGCCCGACTTCCAAGCCGATTTCCGATTACTTGAGGACCTCTTATGACTTCCTCCAGTTCATCAACTTCTAGGACTTCTTGGGAAGATATGAGAATGTTCCCGAGTGAAATTAGGAATAGAAGAAACAGCTCTAGGTAGCTTGACATCCTTTCTCGGTGCACCTTCACCTTGGGGCCTAATTGATAGTTGCGATTCTGGTTCACGCCATATTGATATTCCCCGTTTCCGTCACTATGTCATTGCTCAGGAACTGAACTCAAGTACAAGGCGTCATCCTCGGACATCGGGAGTGTTGATGTTCAAAATTCTGCTACTGAAGCACCTGCGTCACATACGAGAATACATTAAACATTATAATACGAAAAAATATAACAATAAGTACATGAGCTCGAGCTATGACATACAGTAGCAACAATGAATATAGATAATAGATATACAACAAACCAGAAAATTAGAAGATAACTTTTTAAGTACCCAAATAATTACTAACACCACGTATTGAGGTTTGTGGTTTTTTGCTTAATTGCTTATTGCTTACCAATCGCTTCTTATCTTAATTCACGCTGATCCCGACCCCATGTAGTAGGTCAAACGTACATGTGTACACTGACCCTTACGGCCACGTCTTCACTGAAGACGCAGAAGGGTCAGTTGCCAGTGACCCAGTCATTCTAATGCGCTAACTAATTTTTTAAGAAAAAACAAGACTGTCGAGTAGCTGGTTTTACAGTGTTTGCGTGATTTATGGATCCTTCCGCCCAAAATTCTGGAGAATACATTCATATTGCAACTATTGAATAGCGAAGTATACGGTCTTATAACCTCTTGCAAAACTGCTCAAATCTCTTGAAACTTTAATGTACATTTGCCGGCCTTTTCATATTACATCCCGCGGAATTCGACAACTACAAGCGATCCGACATCCGACA
>JAQFZY010000349.1:0-32064 GCA_034696285.1 Hypogastrura burkilli
TAATTCATAAAATATTTAGTAGTTGTTACATTACATCAGGGTGAAAAATCCTATTAATATTTTATAACTTCATACCACTCCGGCCTGCCGTCTGTACAAGTGTCGAAGTAATTGGAATATATACATAAATATTCGGAAACAAGAGACCGTCAAATTACAATACTTAGGGACATTTTAAGCCGTCACAGCGGGAAGCCTTATGAACAGTTAGGCAGTTAGGTAGGGAAGAGACAAGGATCCCAATAGAATATCTCCGCAAATTCAATCCATAGACTAAAGCAAGTTCCAAATTAAGCATGCAACATTTTATTACGCAAACGCTTTGTTTGTAGCCTAGGCCTGAGGATCCCTTAGCATAAAGAATTCTGGCCAATAATATTTATTAGCCATTTGCTGGACGGGCGGACGTGGGCTTATATCCCATACAGTTCTTATACTATTTATGTACTACCTGCGCTGCCTAGGTTTATTGCTTATTGCGGAAGGAGCCTTCAAAGAAGGACGGGCTGTGAATAGGGCTTATTGTGCCAACCTGTTCACAGCTCAAAACTAATTAGATATGTATTTATGGTGACGGGAGGCTGCTTGAGTATCAATAGATTGATGTATTCCAATTAGTTTTCCTGTCCCTTTGAAAGAATTGCCAGGTCTTAACTACTACTGTAATTTATGTCCACTAAATACTAACCGCTTGGATAACAACCGAATTTCGGGAGTCCTTTTTGGGCTGGACTAAATCCGTGTGCATTTACAGGAACAGCTTTAAAGTACCTACCCCATATATCCCATCCTGGACACACGCTTTGGATAAGTAAAGATTGTTTGAGAATCTTTTATAAGAGTAGCATCTTTTAATCCGTACGTTAACAGAGATAGAGATGAAAGCTACGTTTGGAGGTAATTTGGACATAAGGCTAGGGCATGATTAATATTATTATTATTTTATTGTATTATCGTTAGCCTAATTTAACCAAAGTTTTGCATAATCAGTCCTGAGACGAGGTGCCCATAACCTAGGGTTGATACCTATAACCTATAGGTACGCCTGATTATATGAATACTTTTTGGTTTCTTGAGTGCATTGTTAGTCCTGTACATGTTCTGACCTCGGATTTGAAAGCAGAGTGAGAGCGTTCTTGGTCCAGCTCCGTCTCCCCGTAGAAAGAAGAATAAGATTCGTCCAGTTCGACATGTCCAGCCCTCCTGTCATTAGGAATAGCGTAGTGCTCATCCTCGCTGGGATTCCCATGGGATCGGTGGGGGTTCTGGAAAGGGCGGTAAGCGTAGGGAAAGTTACTACTGCTCTCCATCTCACTGTTTCTCGTACAATGGAGCCCATTTGAGGCGTCTGAAAGGGCGTAAGGAGGAGCGAGTAGAGCCATATTCCCAAAAACCCGCTTCCCGCCAGGACTGTCCTCATGGACTAGCCCGGAGTCGGGCTCACGCCCTGTCCCAAGACACTGGGCCGGAAGGTAAGGACTAAGGAGCCCAGGACTACTTTCACTTCCTCTGGGACAATGAGGCGGGATCCCGCCTGTCCGGCCACATGACGGTCCCGTCAACGGCTGCTCGACATTGGAGCAGCTATTCCCGCCAGAATAGTTCCCGCACACGCTGCTCAGAGCATCCCGGTCTCGGCGGGTGGACTCGTAGCGGAAAGGCTTGGCTCCAAACTTCATGATGAGGTCTGGCTTATATAAGTATAAGGCACAATTGCAATTTATACGGGAGTCTGCTAGGGACTACTTGGAGGTTAGGTTCCCAAGGCACTTAGAACGACATTGCGAGCTAGAAGTGAGAAGCCTACTAAGCTCAGAACTGGGAGCCGGGTTTAGAGGAGCCCAAAGATCCCAACATCCAACTGCCGGTGACAATCTTCTCTTTGAGTTGGGTTCCAAGACTTTCTTCTACAAATTCCTCGTCCCAATACAGAAGGGGATAAAGAGAAAATGCCTATAACGGGGAAATGCACGCCCTTTACTCAACCAGGAACACTGTTCCGAATAAGTCGGGATATGGAGCAGGAGGATCATCAGAGAAGGCTCCGATTTTTCGGAGCCTTCTTTTTGTCGCTCCGGCTTTCCGTACCGACCAAGAGTCGAGCTCAGTATTTGTTGCTTTGTTTTCGTATACAGAACTTCATTATTAGGGGCTTTGTCATCCTGTCTGTTATAAATCAGATGCGACAATGTATTATTGTAAGTTGATGTAGCGAAAGATTAGGTAATACAATAATGAGGAGATAGTGCCCGCCCAACATATAAGTAGACTTAGGAACCTGGATTAATTTTTTTAAATGGTTGGCTTTGACGCCAAGCAAGTGAATCGGCGTTTTTCATTTTCCTCTACATAGTATGCAAAACGCCGTTTGGGAATCTACGTGTATACTTTGCTTTCCTTCAAATACCAATCCCAATCCATCAGTTCTCAACCCATAATTTTCCAGTTGCTAAAGTAATTTAATCCACAACGTGCATACGGGAGAGTCATGATTTACAGTTATTATACTTAGTCCGAAATGCCCTATCTCTATAACACAGGGCTTGTCAAAATTTGCGCAAAACAACGTACGAGCATGGTATCAACGGTTCTAGACTCAACTTTTTGCGTAAATTGTAAAAATCGATGGCTCTGCTCTGGAAAATGACCCCTTGACCCCTTCCCGGAGGGTTAAAGTTGGTCAAAAACGACTTTTACGAAATATCCAAAAACTAGGGTACGCGGCACATAAACATTTTTGTCTGCACCTCGGGATCACATATATGGGACGCAACACGTGATTTGACCCCACTGGTGACCCCCGATGACCCACCACCGGTGACCCCGGAAGGTCAATCGAGGTCAATCCGACTCGACCAGGGCATCTGACGCATCAAATTGACCAGAATCACTGAGTGTTACTTTATGGTTTGACCCATGATTTGACCCCTCCGTGACCAAGCGGTGACCCCGGAAGGACATCCGGGGTCATGCCGCCCACAAAATGTCATGTGACATATCAAAATGACCGTACGGGCCTGGGGATCATGAACACAGTTGCCAAACCAGTTTTCCGGCCTACCGGTAGCCCCACGACCCCGCGGTGACCCTGAAGGGTCGTTCGAGGCGAATTCGAGTTAGCAACGGATTCGGATGCCCCAAGCCATGCAGGGTCATATGCTAGGAATACATTTTTGATTTTGACCTATGGGGGTCACGTGGTGACCTCGAAGAGGTCACCCACGGTCAACCCGACCGCACCAGGTCATGTAACATATCAAAATGACGGTATGGGCCGGGGGATCATGAATACACTTGAAAAACGAGTTTTCCGGCCCATCGCTGACCCCACGACCCCGGGCGGCCGCGCAAGGGCAGCCCGGGGTCAATTTGAGTTAACAACGGATTCGGATGCCCTAAGCCATGCAGGTTCATATGCTAGGATTGAATTTTTGATTTTGACTTATGGGGGTCACGTGGTGACCTCAAAGTGGTCACCAACGATCAACCTGCCCACACCATGCCATGTGACATATCAAAATGACCGTACGGGCCTGGGGATCATGAATACAGATTACAAACCAGTTTTCCGGCATATCGGTAGTACCACGACCCCGGGAGGACCCGCAAGTGCCGCCCGAGGTCAATTTGAGTTTGCAACGGATTCGAGTACACTAAAATACGCATGATCAATCCCTTTCAAATCTTTTTTAAAAATCATTAAATTGGAGGGAAATTTGAATACATTAGCAAACAATGGGGTTCATTTCCCTGTTGTGATTCATTTCACTGTAGTCATACGTTTAACGGTAGAGATTTGTTTCACGGTAGTGATTCGTCCCACGGTAGTGATTCGTTCCACGGTAGTGATTCGTCATTCCGTGTGGCACGTAGGGCAACATGCATGAGCTCGTAAGAGCACTTGTTAGTAAGCATATTTAAGTATTTATTGCTCTCAACACTAATTAATTATTATTATTATCACAGTATAGAATATATACGTATTAGGTAGGTAATCTTTCTCCTACTTGTGTCACTATGGATAAATTCAAATATATAGGATATAAATAGAAGTGGTTTGTATTATGAGTATTTCTTATACTAAGGGAGTAGGAGTAGAATGGAATTTGTTAAAAGAGAAGAGCAACTTTGAGCTACTGCTGCTACTAGGCATACAGAACCGTGAACATGAATACAAACAACATCCATTATTAATAATCTACGTGTACAAGCTCGGGGTAAATGAACTTTAGATTCAGGAAGAGTGGACAGTGGACAGTAGTATCAAGACCTTCGTAGTAATACTGTGGCCGTCAAGCTAGAATCCTGGTGCCCTCCCTAAGCTGCACATGAGTAATTACTCTGAATACAATATTTAGTTCTATAAGCGTCAGCCAACTTCTATTATAGCCATTACAAATCCAAATCTATTTAGAAAGCGTTTTATTTGTAGAAATGTGAATTCTAAATGAGCGCAGTAATCACGAATAGCGGCACGAGTTGTATAAACCTCACATTAGTACCAACCAATTGTTCTCCAACTCCTAAGCTAATATTGCAGCTGCAGCACATGACTCTCAATCAATATAAATAAATATATAAATATGATTACAGCCTAACCATTCTATTTTAAAATAAGCCACAATAATTCGTAACCCTTAACTCGGAACTCCACATTAATGTTTGAACTTGAAATATCACACGATATACTACATAATAGTTTAGTGGATTAGCCGATGCGCGGTTACAATGTAAATACAATAATCTTAAAACGCGTTTTACGACTTCGCACTTATTACAACTAAAAAGGAAAATCAATAGGATACCATAATACATGCTAATCGTAACTTGTACTAAAATAACAATTATAAGATTGGCAGGCACCGTGCATAAGTATTAATAGAAAAGAAAATGGCATAACAGATCCTAACAACGAACACCCTAATAACTTGAATACAAAATTAGCGCGACATAGACCATAGGACTCTGACTACTGTAGGTATAAATTTAAAAAATAAATACTTGGGTATTTAGTGATTGGCCTCGCAATTTGTGACACATGAAAGCTGGAGGTGACATAGAGGGTAGAGGGTGGGACTACTTTCGCTCATCTCGACGCTCCTGCTCTGCCTGATTCTCACTCCGGGCCAAATCGATCATGCGAAAGACAAGTACTGATAAGAGCTTGTCTAATGGATCCATAAACCCACGCTGCATCCATTTTGGTATTGTGGTCCGGGCGTGTGAGAATCCCAACTTGTGTAAAATATAGTCAACCCCGTACGGCTCAATGCTCTTTCCTGCCCAAGAAAGCAATCTATAGAGGATGAATTTGAGAACCATTATGCTTCAGAACACAACAAATTAGAGTCATTTCAATATGTAGCACACAGCACACATTATTGTAGACGCTACCTAACGGTCGGTTCAAGCTGCCAAGTTTTGCAATCATAATTTCGCCAATCCCTTTGTAGAGCTGACTCCTCATCAATACATATGGTTACGTTTGAAGGGATGGCTGGGTTGGACGTGTCCTTTGCAGAGGATGCTGGGGTCCCATTAGAACTCACTGACTGGCTTGTACTGGTGTCGGATTTTCCCGCCTTTTCGCTTCGCTCATCCGTAGAAACGTTTGGACTTTGACTCCTTCCAGCTGCTAACTGAGCCGAAACCTGGAAATTCAATACGCTTTACTACAGAGAAACGTCAGGAATTAAAAATCACCAAACAATTGCACTTACCAATTTTTCTTTCTCCTTAATGTAGGATATAATGAGGTCATGAAGAAAGAAGAAGGCCTCAGCATCAACGGTAACAAAAATATGGTCGCCGAATTCCGTGATGAAGCTACATTCGACTACTGGACGATTGCCTAATTCCGGGGAAAACATTACGGGATAAAGTACTTTAATTGTAACGGAAATACTTTACTTTTTTTTTCGTTATACTTACCAGTTGATTCGGGAGTCTTCACAGCCTGAAGATGTTCGGTCTTGAAAAAGAGTTCCATGGTTGGTAAGGAAAATATGACTTCCCGATTATGATTGGGATCATGAAGTCGTGCAGGCGTCCGACGCTCTGTGGAACTGCCGGAATCTGCCCTCTCCCTTTCCTGTCGCTCTCTTTCTCGCTCCAAACTTGGAAACCTTTGAACATCTGGACCAAAAACAAATCGGTCCTTATAAAATAACCAAGAAAATCTTCTTCATTTTAAGAAACCCTATGTCTTACTCACCGTCAATTTCACTTGGAGCAAACGCGTAATGAAACCATTCCTGCAAAGTACGGAACTGTGGAGGAAACATTACGTTACGCGTAATACGGCAAACCATGGCCATGCTGTCATGTGGAGAAGTTGTTAGAGCCATTGTTTGCTGGCTTTGCTGACCCAGTGAGAAGTTTAAGTTTTGAACAACATGCACTGCCCCCGTATCTAAAAGTTATACATTCATGTAAACCTTGCCGAGATCAATGGAGATATTCCCCACAGCTACCAACCAACCTTGTCCATGAAAATGAGTTTCCTGAGCCTCCGTTTGGAAGGAAATGAAGGGCTCCTTCAAGCTGAACAAAGCCCAACTCTTGGCCTTAAAATTGATGCCGTGGAAGCAGGCCAGGGATATATTGTTCCCGTGAAGATCCATTGTGCCTCCTAAGACGGTCCCAGTAGCAGGCAGCGGATTAATGAGTGAGCTTATAGACATGAGAGACACTTTATCTAAAACTTGTTGCCAGTGACGATGATGTCGGAGCTCTTCCCATATTCCGCCTGAGTAGAATTAAATTTGAATATTAGAAAGTCAAAACTAATTTCATGTATACAATACGTATCGTGAAAACATTATCTTACTTTCCGGCGCCTTCCGCATACTCATTCTTGATATGGATGGAGCTGGAGAGGTTTCTTGTACCTGAAGCGTTGAGAACACCCATTTACTGCTTTTAAACTGTTGGCTGAAGAACTCTTCGAGCTTGCAGTGCATTTTGAGTATATCAACTGTGGTTGACTTTGAGATTAACAATTGAAGCTGATCCCACCCCATGTCTCCATGAATGAATATTGAAGCCGGCCTAAATAGAAATAGTCAGTGAATCATTCTTCAAAGATACTGCAGGAAACAGGTCTTAATTTGTACCCACCTATAAGTCGCCATTGCGACGTCTGATTGGGGTCTCGGTGGGAGTCGAACTTGCCATTCGTCCTTCAGCGTCACCTCGAGCCCACTTCCTCTTCCCATAAGAACACTAGTGCCCATGAAGTCCAAGCGGAGCTCTACACCGAACACTTTGATCCCAACTGTGTGATGCGGCTCCACGCCGGGGTCTTCCTTGGCACGAATGAACGTGTTCAACTGCACCAACTCAAAAGTGCCAGCCACGATTCCTCCTTTAGCGTCAATGTAAGAAGAGTCCACCCCAACCCCAATGTATAAATTCTTATGGCCAGTGCTTCCAATCGACAATTTTCCGTATGACTTTGCATCTCTAATCATCCAGCTAAATCACAACATTTTCAGTTTAGAGCGCATCCTTTTCTTTATACCCAAGACTGATGTAATAAGAGTAATGCAAATCACCTGACATTCCCCATAACGTTTCCCATATTCATTTGAACGTTTAACTTTGTAAAGTTGACAGTGAATACGACCAGCGTTTCCCACTTTGAAGCTCCACCAAACTGATCCTTCATATCATCCCCTCTCCCTTTGGACGGAGTTTTGGAGCCTGAAAAAACTGAAAATAAACCAAAGATATCAGTTCAGTTCAATTCAATTCAAAGTACAAAAAGAGAACTTAATTGCTTACAGTCAAGTTTACTTCCGCGCCGCTTAACTTCTCGCTCTCCTTCAAGATTGAGGCGTAGTTTCTCACGTTGAACTTGAGTCACAACCGCGGGTCCAGAATGCCTCCTCTCCTCCCTTTACCCGAAAATTAAGTGTAAGAACACAGATCCAATAATACGATTTGTAGATCCTGTTTGTCCCTTCCACAACAACACTTCATGTGTCTCTAAACCACATACGTTTTAGGCGGATTATGATGGAGAGGGCTGCTTGTCCCAGAATGTGTTCCATGAGTACTGGAAGAGTCGTCCCCAAACATGGAGGCAGTTGATAGATCCCCAAGGAAGAGTCGACGCACAATTGAGCGACGGTACCAGGCCTTTGGAAAGGCCAGGATCTCAGTCAGGCGTCTCATGTCGTATTTGAAAGAGGCCGAACCAATGTCCACAATTGCTATTAAAGCATTAAAACTGCGGAGTACTACTCGACGCTTCAAAATGATTTAGGTACATACTTGAAAAACGAATAGCAGCTTGGTGTTGTTCAGTGCTATTTTGATGGAAGCCTTTGCCCTCGGTCACGTTTACGTTAGCCACTGTAGCGTAATGAATTTTTCGACTTCTGGACAAATGGAACTTAATAAATTCAACGTTCATACTGACAGAATCCTTCCTTTCATTGTCACTGAGTGGGCTCCACTCTGCAGCTGTAGTGTTAAAGACAACGGGAAAATCTTTGTCAGTAAAAATCAGAAAGTTAAAATAGAATAATGTTCTTTCATGTTCACCCGATTTCTTCGCAGCACCGTAAGGATGGAAAATATATAGCGAGAAATCAGACAAGCATCCAGTCACACTTAACCCTCCAACGGCGAGCTGTAAACCATCTTTATCCTTTGAGCCACCACTCTCGTTTGGATTTTTGGATTTAAACTTCGGAGCCGTTGTAATAGGTCCAAATTCACTAAAACGAAATCTCAGTGCATATATCTCACTTTTCCTTGAGCAAATCAATGTACGAGTAGTATATAACTGCTTACTCATTATCATCTTCTGCCCTTTTGGAGGAAAACACAATGTCCAAAGAAGGGAGCCGAAGCATACATTCAACTCTGGAGACTGGTTGACAAGAAAATCGAAACGTGGACGGTTGCATATGAAAGTATACAATGACATCCACAGGAAAGGAAGCGTAATATGTGCTCGCCACACCACTTGCAGCGTCTAACCAGTAGAGACGAACCAACAATAGAAATTAGCATCAACTATAATTCTTAGGTTCAAGCAGTGCTGTTAGAAAATCGAATAAGAAACGAACCGGTTGCAACACTAGCCCCATCAAAGCTCTTTTGATTAGCTGGTAATGGAATGGGTTCCAAAGTTTGTTCCAAAAAGTCCAGGATGTGTGGACTGATGATAGTTTCCTCTGGGACGGAGTGCAAAGTTGTCCAAGCGAAAAGACTGGCTTTCTTTGTTCCGCCTTTTCTATTTAATAAAGACTGACTTGGACCGCCAATCGTTCCACAGCTGCTCCCTGAATCAGAACGTTCATGAGTATGTTTTGCTGTACCAGTGGGCATGGACGAGTCCTTCTCCTTGTCCTCGTACAAAATGTGGGAGTCGTAATGTATCTGAATCAAAAAAATAAAAAATTATCAAAGCTTATACGCTGCATGAATAATTAGATTAGAAAGTTGAAGTATTCCATTACCTTGACATCGAGACCGGGAATATGAAAAATTGTGATATCAGTGGCTCCCGAAGTCGTGTTTCCAAATGGAGACTTAAGACGATTTGAGGACAAGTTGGGCCGGAGTTTTCTGGAGCTTAGCGGGCTGCTGCTTACATGAAGCAAGGTAGAGTCAAATCCTGATCCACTCCGTTCACTCTTCTTCCTGCATCTGCATATTCAAAACGGTTTGAGATATTTTTTTCAATAGTGGGTAAGTTACAGAAGTTTAAATCAATTTAATTACTTTGCATCACCATCCTCCTCTTTTGTCTTGGTGTGGAGAGCACACTTTCCACTATTGATGAAGACTTTAACATCCAGCTCTAAATCTACGTTTGGTTCAAGAGCTTTATGGGATATTGAGCTTCCGGGCGTCATTTGTCCAATTGTACTCTTGTTATCAGGCCTGGACAAACGGATACAAAGTAGAAAACCCAACAGCTGGATGTTTTTACTAGAGTTCACAGATGGACCAAAGATTTAGGTAGGTTCCGAGACTTACCCCTCAGGGGTTTCCGCGGGTTCTTGGTCTTGACCTAACCAAACACCAATATACTCTTCCTCGTCTTCAGGTGTTGTGGCGCTGTCAACTGAGTATTGCCTACAGTAAAATAATACAGATTAAGAAACTTTAGTAAACGTATACATTCCAACAAATCATTACGAACTTTAAATCTGTTCGATAATTGTTTTGGATCTACATGAATGAATGTAATAAATAATTAACTGATCCTGAGAGAAGAATGTTTACAAATATACCGAAAATATCCCACTACATTGTTCATGATTGTCCTTAAATACAGAATCCGAGTTTGATTTGGTTAAGAGCGGCTTAATACATTTCTAACAGGAATTCACATGTTATGTTTCACATCCTAACTACAGCTAGCTACTCGAGGGAATCTTAAATATTAAGTACCGCTGAGTCTCTCCGAAGGTCACCCTTTGCTTGGCTCTATTATATCGGAGCGAGGAGGACCTCGAGGGCCCCTCGCGTGGTGAACTTTCAGTACTTGGTGACGGGGCCGGCTCAACAGGGCTACAATATATATTATACAATTTCATACAAGTGTATGTAACAGCAAGAAATTAATATTTATGCTTTTTGGACTTTCGTGTCATTTTGCCAAGCTACTTCAAAACAAAAAAAAGATGGACTATACTACGAGCAAATAGGCTTTGAAGAACCAAAAGATGAAAATAACTCAAATGTCTACCTACCTACAAATGATAGCTTAAAAATTAGTCAAATCAATCAAAGTGTAACGAAGCGCGTGCAACGAGAAGAAAATTAACAGGAGAATTAAAACATAGTGGAGCGTCGAGTTTTCCGTTAGAAACACAAAGAAAATATCACAAATGCATGACTTTCGATGTAAAAAGTTAAATACGTCACAGAACCAATAATAAATACCTAAGTAAAGCTTATCAAACGGAACGAGGTAAAATAAAATATAACAAAGCTCAGGCTCCGCTGACCTGTTAGTGCATATTTTTTTTTCTGTTCCAGGCGAAGAGAGTGCAAACGACTTTGACCTCAATGGTATTGGTTTAGACGATCCAAGACCAAGTTTATCTTTAATGCTAGTAGCCTTCGTACTTTGACGTCTTAACTTCTTGATCCAGTCCCGTCTAAAATCCTGATAATGCAAAAAAGTGCAGCATTTAAAAATGAACTACGAATCCGGAAAGAGTGAATTTGGTCTACCTTGTAAGCAACGGTTTCCAACTCCTGTAATTTTTTACGCTCGTCCTCAATTTTTAGCTCCGAAGCACCCGCCTTTTCCAACTCCGCGATAAGACTAACTCTCTCCTGCATTTCCTTCTCGAGCAGGTTTCTCTTCTGCCTGGGCCCCACTGAGGGGTCGAATGAATAAGGAAATGCTGTTTCAGCAGGTTGATTCTTTTGCCGCCGCAGAACCACGGATTCCTACACAGATTACATATGTAGATTTAAAAAGCGGCAATTAAAAAACAAGACTACGAAGCGCAGAACCACTCACTTGAGACATTGTTCGCAAGGAGTCATTAAGTTCCCCGAAATCAGGCATATCTTCCGAAAGCAAAATGTTTTCCCTCTCGAGGAGATCCTCGTCTTCCTCTTCTTCAAAAGCTGCTAATGTAGTTAGTGTATGCCCAAGGGCTGACAGTTGTTTTCCGACATTGACGTCGATATGCATGTCTACTCCTTCCATGGACCACTGAACGTTGAGGAACCACTTTGCATTTTCTGTTCAAGTAGGTGAAAAACGCTGACCGTTAGTTAACAAACAGGAAAAATGGTCAGTAAATGGAAATTACCAGACTGCTGGTGTAATGAGTTCGTTCTCGAGCAAATCTCGTATGTGCCTTCAGATACGGAGCAGTAGTTTAGGACCGTTGGGTCAGCTAAATTTGGCTTCCAGTCATCCATTGAGACCATGTCATCAGTGAAGCGGAAACATAGTCTTGTAAACTTCCCTTTACTCACCAGAGACCCAAAACTACATGCTGAAATACTTGTGCTTTCTAATGTGACCACAACTGCTCCTCGATTTTCCGACTCGGCCCTTCCGCCCCAACTCTAGAGCCAGAAAGAAATTAAAGTTTGAAGTTTGGAAATATATTTTTAAAAAAAACATAATGAAAGCGTTATGACTTACATGTGGTGCAGGATTCAGAGGAATAGAAATCCCCATATCCTCAACTGTTAGCTGTACAAATAAAATGCTGGACTGCTCATTCAACGAGGCAGGATGTGGACGGTCAGCCGGCTATAAACACAACACAGGATAAGTAAATGTACGAGAACATGTTACACACAATTCGTGAAAGAATGTGGATCGCTGAACAACCTGTTGGAACGGCATGGCAGCAAGTACTTCAGTATTCAAGGAGCTCCTCTGGTCATTCCAGTACTCATAAGCGTTCTTATAATTTAGCCACACCAAAATGGCTTTGTCTACAGCTACCGGCTGAACATAAATTAGCGGTCGAGTCAGAGTTATAAGGACTACTTCCTTCTCAGCATCCCCACTGACTTCATCAGACATATCATTCTTTAAACCTGAAATAAACAAGATAGAGCATGTATGAGCTATATTATTCATATTTTATTTATGTTATCGCTGAGAAATGCCTCTCTTACCGAACCGAGTTTTGAAGAAGGCGTACTGCTGATATTCGGACTCTGCCTCTTCAAATACCATATTCCTGATAAGTTGTCCCAAACTGAGATTCACATCCACTTGGGCCTTAACAAAGACCTTATTATTAAAAGTGGCGTGCCGTGGGTGATGCGGGTGAGAGCCGGATGAGGACATTGTGCTGCTCGCGGGTGGTGGCTTCGCTTGAAACATTCCTTGGACTCTATTAGACATGTGAAATTCCAGAGGGCCCGTTTCTAGTCTCACAGCCGTATTCGTTGGAGTAGTTGCTGTGATTTGGATACCCTGTTGTAATTGTTAGACAAGAGTATTGTTGAATAAGCCTATTATATATGGTGAAGAATCAAACTGCTGAAATTTTAGCTAATAAAACGCACTTGGAGTTGGACTGTGAGTGTGAAAAGCACGCTGCGAAGAGAGCTTGAGCTTTCGTCATCCCACAATGGCACTGGCTTGTCCCCGCCAGACATCTTTAAAACCACCTCGTTGACCTCTCGCATAAAAACCTATTACCGAATTTCAATTGTCGTTTTGTGCTTACCAAGCAAAAATAGGCAGTATTACGCGTACGGTAGCTAACCTTCTGAACAAAAACAAGGTGATTAAGTAAGTCAGTTGTAAGGCAGTGTTCGAAGGAGCCAATTTCGGCGGACGCGCTCAAATAGCTCCCGTGTCGTAAAACAACTCCTTCCATTATATGTGCATCTGCTGAGTTCTTGCTATCTTGAATATACTCAGCTGTCACGTCCACCTTGGGCAAAGAAATGCTAGCTGCGGAAGGTAAGTTTGCTTCAGACATCTGCAATTAAATGGACCGTTAGACTTTGAGATTGTCACTTGACAATAGAGATCGACTAGCACTACAGAAATTTGATCTTTCCATACAGTGAGCTTGGTTGTGAAGCTAAGCGTGTGCGACGGAAGATGGATTTTAAACTTGGCCTTGCTCCCGGTAACTCCACAGCTCTTCACACTGTCCATTTTGTACTGGGCTTGAAGAGAGGGTAACAGCGCAGCAGTTATGCTAAGACTCTACAAGGAACAATACATTTCCAAGTAAGACACATCTAAAAGAAAAAGTATTCCAAATAATGCCAACACGTACGTCAACTAAAACAGTAAACTGCATGACAAGTGGTTGAAAGAAAGTGTTGTCCACGACTTTTTTCGCCTTTTCTGGAATAACTTCAGGCACCGTGTGAGGGGGCAAGTGAGGCAAGTGGGCCGCAAAATCCATTTCATCGAATGTTGTTCCACGAGAAATGCGACTTGCGGTTCGGTTAACACGGAATTCCTTAGAAATATTATAATTCAGTCTCTAGCAAGCGTTCGAATGCTGAGTCCGTGGTTAACTCACTTGTAAGGTATTGGACAGCTGTTTGGTACTACGGGTCATCATTCCATGCAAAACAACGGGGTGCTGAGGAATGTCAATATTTACAGGCCCAACCGTTAGCAGCGCAGAGTTTTTGTCCTTCGATCGCTTGCTCACGCTTGAGTATAATAGACCGGACTTGGAAATACCAATCTTTACCACAGTTCTGTTGGCAGAGTCAAGTTGACAATATTCAATAAGTACTGGTCAAACTTATCCGAATAATAAAGAGTATAAATAATATCTCACTGTTGACTTGGAGCCACCCCTTCTAGCAAAACAATCATTGCTTGTCCAACGTGACCAGTAAGGGATATGTCAACTGCTGGGGGTCTAGTTTTCTTTTTGTAGGAAGTTGTAGCCTGAAGATTTATTATTTCTGCCTCTAATTTCAGTCCACTAAGAGAAGCTAAGAGCCTGGTCTTTTGTATCCTGGCAACACCAAAAATTGAGAGTCTTGGCGTTTCAAACCCAAATTCGCGTTGTTTCTCCAATGAGCTTGTAGCGTAGCATTGGACTCCTGTCTCATGTAGCATTCCTCTTTCCATTTCGTCAAACTGATCTCTGCCGTCCGATAGTTTACTTGAGTTCAGTCGAAGGACTCGGGGATGGAACGGTTCCCCAGTTTCTGATAATACTGCTTGCCTAGTTCCAATAAAAATAAAAAATGTTAACGAAAATATATTTATCACTAAAATGACCCGATAGGTTTGGACAACAGTACCGAATTACTAGTAAAAGTTAGGAAACATAAACCACGAACCTGCTATTTATCACTGTCTTTGTTTCAGGCCTGGTTGCGTACAAATCCAAGAGATAGTATATCGTTTTCCAACAGGTTGGATTTGTGACAGTTGTCATTTGTTCTTTTATGACATCTGCTTTTACATCGGGCTCAGGGAACTCGACACCGCGCAGTGATGTGGGAGTCTGAGATGCGCTGGAGTTCCGAATAGCACCATCAATTACAATTTTGGGACCTTGAATAAATCAACCACAGACGAGTACAAAGTAGTATAATCGTATGCATCTCAAAATTCGAAAATAGTCTAAATAGTAGTTAACGTCAATAGTACCTCGAACCGACTTAAATCTCTGAGCAAAGCTTTGCGTCCTACTCGTCGATGCTTTGGCGGAAGAGGTTGTGGTCATTGTATTCGTTGCATTATTGGCAATGGGTGTGCTCTGTAAAGGTTGTAGCACCGCTTCACCATAGCCCACTTTCGTAATCTTTACTGTGGACCTCCGGCTTGAGCCTCGCAGTTGGTCTGGGATGTCCGATCCAGACGAGCTGCTGTTTTTGTGAATAACATTTGAGTCTACATTTTGTGCTGGCCTTTGTTCTCGTATCTCCATTTGGGTCTCTCGGACGTTTTGAAACATTGTTGTAATTTGATGAAGTAGCCTCAGCAAAGGCATATTAACCTAAACACAATGAGAGGAAGAATATGTATAGCTACTAGCACTAAACAAGGCGCTAGTACAAAGTAAAAAAGGATCATTTAACGCCAGACAATATTCAATGACGAACCTTTCCCACATTGGATCACAGTGGTCCAGGTGTATTAACTATTAACCTCACCTGCTGCGAAATGTAGTCAATATTGAGACTGAATATAAGGGAACTTTTTGCTTGTTTCTTCCAGTAATTGCGAGAGTAATAAAACATGCTCTTGTTGTTAAGGATATCTCTTGAAAAATCCGTTGACTTCTGGAAGTCTCCTTCTAGTCCTATTTTCTCACAGAGAAATGCAGGTGTTTCCGGTGGAAGATTTAGTACGAATATCCCTGTTAACGAAAGGAGTAACAATATAAGATATGAGATGAGTATGGGACCGGGACAATCCGTTTCCGTCCACTAACGTACCTGGATTCTTTGATTTCACGTTCCCTCGACCAACCACTTTACCCTCACTCTCAACAATATCTATTCTGAGCAGGTCAATTGACGCCTTCACGGACATATGCGAGCCCCAGTGGTCAAAGTTGTAGCCGATTATTTGCTCTGGCATTAGGCCCATACTTGTCAACAGCGGTTGAAAAATAACATGAGCATCTAGGAGCATGAGTGAAGGATGCTGTGGAAATTTCGAATGAGCTCCCAGGAGTAAGCTTTCTTCATGGCTTTGCTCAGACAGAAGGGTGCTGATTCTTGGAGTCTATAAAGTTCCCATGTATTCAAAATTAGATATTTTGCGTACTGTACTATATTGTCAATAGAATCAATCAATTACATAAACGTCATTATTGGACTCGTTGGTGTTATTCCAATCCGTAATTTGTCGAATTATGTTTGAATTTCTAGCTGTTCTTCCTCCAGGAGTGCTTATTCCTGACTCAGCGTGGCCGTCACCAGTAGAGCTCATGGACCAATTTCCAGTGACGATGCTCCCAGTTGATCCGAATTTTTGTCTAAACCAAAAAGAATGTGAGTAAAAGATAAACTGGATAAGTTGAAGTTATTTTGAAACCATAACTTCAGGGTCTGCAATTCTTAATATGTACTGTATTACCTCTTAACCTTTACAGAACCCATATTAAACATTGGAATAGAGGAAGACGACAAGGGATAGCAGTCACTGGCTCTAGTTGAGCTCAGTACTGGCTGAGACGGGAGCGTTTTCTAAAATACAAAAGACTGTATGAAGTACGCGAAGTTGAAAACAGTAGCTGACCTGATTTGTGGGCTTACATTGGTACTATTGGGACCGGACATCTCACTAAGAGAAGAGGCGTTACTTCCACGTGATCCTGATTAAAATTGTCACCCAATTTAGTTCAATACACTTCAAACTCGGATTACTCATGAAATATATGTTCACATGAAACGCTTACGCTTATTCAAGCGGACGGATTGCAGCGATACAGTGCCTCCTTCAGTGTCAAGTAGAGTTGCTCGTTCGTCTGTCGTCTCTTCTGCAGACATTTCCCCTTCAGATCCGGGACTTTCCTATTGAGCAACAGAACATATTATGTATTCATTTTCTCTTTGTCTATCATGATAATTGAGTATGCTGACAGAGTTGACATTTTGCAACCCAACGACGTGTACCTCTTCACTTTGCGGTAGAGTAAATGTGACTGTAAAGTTCTTGGACTTTTTCGACTTCAAATTATGTTCCAGTAGGAGAGGGGTATATAGAACATTTTTCCACTGACGACTCAAAACAATCACCCCTTGCCTCAATGTGGATAACTGTGGAATACTTGGTTCAGTGACATTTAACTCAATGGCTTGTATTGGAGTTTGACCAATGTATCGCTGAAGTACAACGCATAATTGACAAGAAGGATCATCTTGCAGCGTTTTAGACAAGGGAGTCAGCTTAGAGTATTTACTCTAAAATAAAAATGGAAAAAGGCTTTATTCCCATGAGCATTCCAAATTCCAATGAAATTCAATAGGACGAGATCTATGGGATCTACGTCTCTAGTACATACTAGACCAGGATACCTTGATGGGCTGATGAATTGCTTGGATTTCTAATGCTTCGGCCATTAGGGATGCCAGAAGGCCAGTCGCACGTTTTGAATGATCTCTTAACATGGAGACTATTCCTATTGTAAGTTGGTCAATGGGATTAAGCCAGGCGTTGATTGCAGTGGACGCTGTACTAACTAGATTCCAATCGACCCTACAAAAAAGTTGCTTTAGTTTATGTATTTGGCTGATATGGTCAATGGCCAGCTGTGACTGTGACTGACAACTGACAGTGAACTAAACAATTACCTACTGTGTCAAGTTTCGATATTACCTTGTATAGTCTATTTTTCTTGTAATCGGGGTTTGGGGTGGAGCCGCAAAATTATACCACATCGTATCGAATTGAATAACGCAAGAGACACTTGGCGGCCCTGACTTTTTTTCCTTTGTCACCTTTCTCGGCTTCCCATCTTTCTCACGTTGCTCATCTCCAACCTCAAGTCTAATCGGGGTGGGCTCCCTGTTATAGCTTGCTGGTAGTCCATGCGGAATGTCTTCAGTGCTATTACCTACTAATGTAATCGTCTCCTTCTCGGAGACCACCGTTTCCGAAGTAGATAGTAGATTTGGAGTTGATGCTCCTCTCTCAGTATTCAAATTATTGTAACTTTCATTACAGAGTGTAACGCTAACAGTGTCCTCCTTGTCGTCGACTTTCTGTGGAATTTCTGCGTTCTTGATTCCCTGTTAGAAATGAAATGTGAGCATGTTACGGTTTGTCTGCAACTTAGGCACAGTTATAAACGTGTAGATACAGTTTTACAAGACTACAACTAAATCGCTACAAAAACCGTACCACCACAGTTATATTAAGTGCTTGAACTATTTGTACCAAGCCTATCAATGCTTGAAGTGTCGTATTTGCACCAAGTATATGAAGGCTTAAAGTACTTGTAACAATCCGATCAGGGCTTGAAGTACCTGAACCAAAACCTATCAAGACTTGAAAACTTTGCACCAAGGATATCACAGCTGTAAGTACCTTTACCAAGCCTATCAAGAATATAGGAAGCAAAACTCTTAATATTTATACTAAGCATGTCAAGTCTTGAAGTAAATGTACCAACCCACAACCCTATCAATGTTTAACGTACCTGTACAGAACTTATAATAGTTTGAAGAATTTTCATCAACAGGATTAAGGCTTGAAGTGCCTCTGCCACGCGCTTATCAAGGCTTGAAATTTCGAGACCAAAACCTATCAAGGCTAGAAGTACGTGTACCTGTCCTGTCAGGGCTTAAAGCCCCAGTACCAAGTCAGTCAAGCAGCGGCGCCACTAGCTTCTGAAACCGGGTGGGCAAGATGTTAAAACGTGATTTTACCTACACTGAATTTGTATCAATTTTTGCTACAATTTCATTACGGACCCTGTAATAGGTTACTTAACTTGCGGAAGTGAAAAGTATTCATGAGCCGAGGACGTATACGGGGCCATCCATAAAAGACGTCGCCAAAAAAGGGAGGGAAGTGGGTTAGATAAAGCGACGAAAAGCGACGTTACGGGGGGTGGGGGTATCAGCGCTCGCGACGTCGCCTCTAATACTTAATGAAGTTCGTAAAGATTAAGGCAAAATCTAATTTTGAATTCAATATATCCTTCTGCGTCTAATTTAAAGCCGAATGGGAGTTATAATTCTACTCACGAAGAAGTACACAATTTGAATATTGTTGATGTAACCGTACTACTGGCCGCTTTTCATTATATGTAAATCTAGAAAGCGGGGTTGGATAGTTATTTCGATGTCGTTTTAGGGATGGGGTGCCGAATTTGTGACGAAAGGCGACTAGGGGGAGGGTATGGGTCAAATCTGTTTGAAATACGTTTTTTCAGCGACGTTGTTTATTAATGGCCCCTAAGCTTGTTTAATTAATTTTCTATTCCCGTTGCTTTTCGGACAATAAAAAATTGTTTCTTGAATATTTTGAAATAGAAAGCCAGAGGTTTCAGAGGCTCGTTATACGCCTCATATTGAAGTCATATCACAAGAGAAATAAATTTGTTCGCCAGTTTCGATTAATGCATTTCACTTGGTTCCTACATGTCTGATTGGAAATTAGTATTTGGCACAAATAGTGCAGTAAGTGCGGCAAACTTTTTACGTAAAAAGTACTTCGTATGTACTTTTTACTTTGTACCTTTTACTTAACTAAATATGTAAAAATTGGATTACAAAATAATTCACTTTAAATGGGCACATCGACAGAAGAGCTGAATCTTGGATCTAAACGTCGAATCATTCTTAAAAGCTGATAAACTAAAAAAAACATTAGGTTCGGAGTCACTGCTAATAATAATTCTACTGAAATTAAATTAAATTTTTTGGTAATTCATTAGAACATGTCTCCACACTCGCGGGTCCAGCACCAGTAAATCTGGTGCGTATTCCCTACGAATTTTTATGGTATATGTAAATGTGACATTCAAACTGACCTATTAATAACACCAACTCTTATAATACACAATATATCTAAACCATATATAGGCTAGCAATTCTTCGAATTCCCACCCGCTCTGTAGTTTTATACTCCATAATTTTTGGTACTGGACCCGCTAGTCTCAATATAAATCGGTAATATGTTTTAAAGTATGACGTACAAAATATTCTGCTATTTCGAATTACTAATAAATCAGCGTGAGAAAAATTAAGGTGCACAGGTTTATTACATACTCGTACTGTATTATAACGTCAGCTTATAACGTATGCACTAATTTGACTTTTTAAGCCCAGCTACTGCTTGCGAAGATTTTAGAATTACCTATTGGTACATTCTCAAGCTTTCACATGCCATTTGCGTTCAGTGTGCGTAAGCGTAATGAATTAAAAGTGTAGTTGTTAACGTCGTCAAATTTAGCCCGCGGCTGACCGGGCGTTGTTTGATTTAATTCATATGGGGTCAGACAGAGATATAGACAGGGATTCAGAGACTTTAATCTTATGAAGAATGTATCGTCATTTAGCTCAAAGACGATAAAAGCAAGCAAAAAGCGTCACATAAATAATTTTATCTAGTTAATCGATTGGGGGTCACTTTGACCACAGACAGTTTGGCAACATTTTCAAACTTTAACAATTTTAAGTTTTTGTGGACATTCTGGCAACATTTATTTCTAAGCATTAAAAAATCGTTGACATTATGGCAACAAGTTACAATAAGTACAATAGTGAATTAAAATTAATGCTGTTGATCTGGAATACACATTGTTACTTTGAAAATCCACGTCTCGAACGCTTTCTGTTTGAACTGACGTTTGTGCATAAATCAACTTGTTTGTGGTTACCATGGCAAATCGTCTTCTAACATCCTTAGGAGGACGAAACCAAGTGCTGAGAAGAGTTAAATTTTTTGAGCGAACACTTTATCCGCCTGGTATCTTTCTTGAAAACCACAATTTTGGGCTTTGCGAAAGATACTTTCGTTAAGGCGGCAATTGCCTAATTTACCTATCTACCTTACCTGGAAAACTCTTGTATGTTAGGGCGTATAATACGTATAAGTAATATAATACATTTCTATAATACCATGTTGGCAACAACATTTTTCCCACTACTTAACAATAAAATGTAAGTGGGACATTTTGGAAATACAAAAACTTGGAAAATTTTTGTGTTGCGAAAATGTCTGTGGCCAAAGTGTCCCTACCCCAGTTAATCGAAGCCGAATGAATACCATTTTGAAATTGACATGGTTCAACGTTTATAATTCAGTAAATATAAAGGAAAAACGTATTGCTGCTGAGCAAGTATCCGTATGTAATTTTAAGCATGCAACTTAATGACTTTTGGCATTAAGCTGTCAGTTTTCAATAGACGTTGTCTGCTATTTGGCTAAGATAAATACGAAGTCAGAGGATGCGTTTTATCTTATGTATAGCTGACAAATCTGACGTAGGCAATTGCCTACTTTGCCCGTTCCTAGCGCCGCCTTTGCAGTCAAGGCTTAAATTACAAGTACCAGGTCTTTCAAAGCTTGACTAATAAGCCTATCAAGGCTTGAAGTACCTGTACCAAGCTGATCAAAGTTAGAACAATCTGTATAAAGCTAAATATAATTAAAGACTAGGGGCGAGCTTAAGAATAAACTACAACCACCCTCATATTTTTTTTGTTAATTGTAAATGGAAAATTTTTATGGTTTCAACGCAAAAAATTATTTTTAAATACTACGAATAATCTGAGCGGGCTTGCAATTTTTCCGTAAGGGCGCCCCGTAGCCAAAATTTATATTTAACAAAGTTAATTATATTTTATTTGAATATTTTTCGCATTGGACTCATCTAAAAACCCTACTTACAAAACTTTTGGTCTAATCTAAGGGGGTTGTAATTTATTTGTCAGGGCGCCCCTTTGTCTTAAATATTTTCAATAAAGTTAATTATATTATATTTAACAATTTTTTCGCGTCGGAACCATTTTAAAACTCAATTTACAAAACTATTGGTCAAATCTGAAGGGGATTGTAATTCATTTGTCAGGCCGCCGCTTAGTCTTAAAGTTTTTTCAATAAAGTTAATTATATTATATTTAACAATTTTTTCGCGTTGGAACCATTTTAAAAATCAATTTACAAAACTTTTTGTCAAACCTGAAGGGGGTTGTAATTCATTTTTCAGGGCGCCGCTTAGTCTTACATTTTTTTCAATAAAGTTAATTATATTATATTTAATTATTTTTTCGAGTTTGAACCATTTTAAAGCTTAGTTTACAAAAAAAAGGTAAAATTTGAGGGTTGCTGTAATTTATTCGTAAGCACGCCCCTTGACTTTAATTGTCGTTAACTAACATCCTACATAAGTCTACTATTATACAGGTGCATTATTTTAAATTACTGTGTACATTACTGATAAACTATTTTTACAAGGGGGGCTTATACCCTCCCAAACCTCAAACCGTAGGTACTCAGTCCTTAGACACCCCCTGCAAGTTTCACTATATATACTTATATCGGTCTATAGCATAGCTTCTCAGCCACCTTAGCCTGCCACCTCTGCATAGCATAGTTACAATTATACTGGTACATTTACAGTTACTGTTCCAACACAGTTGTAAATGAGCAGGCATATTTATAGCGAACACCGTGGCGAACACTCAATAATTATACTCAACGTCTTACCTTCAAAGATATTCCTTCTAGACCGCATTCACACATAATAAAACCAAGTTTCTCATCCGGACATTTGCTCTGAGGAAGGCCTAGTGAAGGATGAGAATCCTTGTCCGTATGTGATTTAATTGTCTCTTCAGTTTTAGATATCCCTTCGGGGGATATGATTACAACAGAGTCTCTCACAGTGTCCCGTGAGGACTCGGACATGCTTTCCTTCATGCCTTGCAGAGCTGATGGGATTTTGGCAAACCGGAACAACACCTGTTGCAAATGTATAGGAATTAACGGGATGGGAACGGGGCAATAAATATCAAAATCGAACTAATAATCACAGATACCTTAGAATGTTGATTGGGGATAGCGGTGATGACAGCTTCTCGCAATATTGAACTGTCATTTTTCAGTCTAAAACAATTACATAAATTTTAACTAAGCCGTAATTAGCTTAAATAAAGTGAATAGGAAGACCGTAAGGCTCAGCCGTCTTACCTTCTTAGTTGTGCGTGGATTCGATGAATATCAATTGTCGTTGAAATCAGTTGGGACTGTTTCTCTGAATTTTCTATAAAGACTGGTTCAGCCAACATTGAGTCGCTAGTTGACACTTTGCTTTTTCGTTTCTTTTGTGCCTTGGGAAGAATTGATGGGCGATACAATACCTGTACAGAGTTTTTGGTTTGCTCTTTGAAGGCGAAATGGATATGCGTCCGCTCAACTGCAACTGCCAGCAGCGAAACACACATGAGGTCACGAATGTTATCTAAGGCTGAGAACGATATAACTTCTTCCACCACACTCGCCTGAAGCAGGGTAATATTGATCTAGTGGGTGAAAAAATGTTGAGTAAACTATTAGCAACTTTCTTAAAATTATGAGCAATAGGCATTTTTCTACACAAAAAAACCTTTGGAAGCGATACGGATCCCTGGACCGCAGTATGAGTGGTCTCCTCAAACAAGTTGGAATGGACTGGACTCATTTCCTCAGCACGGATTGCAGTATTTCTTTTGCTATTTTGAATTTTAGTGAGGAGAATTGACTTCTCCTTTTTGAGTAAATTGGCCTTTTCAACCCGAAAGATGCACTCGCTGTGAAGGTGATTCACGACTGTGAGGGGATGCAAGGAAGACAATGTAGGAGTCAAGGCTTCTACGAATCTAAAAAAGGACATGAGTCTTTAAGCTCAGACACTGCGTCTAAACGTCATGGTTATATAAAAAACATGGTTTTACTTCTGTAGGGCCTCTAGCAGCATTGGTGACACCATGATATTAATGTCATTTTTCGTGCGGACAATAACAGTGGTGCATTCAGTTGAATGGTTTGAAGTTAGAGAGTCCGTGTCCGAGATAAAAATAGTCCGATAAAACTCATCGTCCGAATTAGAATCGAACTTAGTTTGATCTGGATGGGGGAAGTGGGAGCCGGTTCCGGTCGGAGTGTCCCAAAAGTGGTTTTGTGAAGGCGTGTTTACGCAGGATGGTGACTCAGAGGAAGACGTTCCCAATGGATCAGCTCCTCCGGCTACATTGACCATGGCAAGGGTTGTAAATCCATCCACCAGAGGATCAAAGAATGGCGTATATTTTGAGCCTGTAAAACCAGACACAAGGACGATAGTAAGGAGATTGTCCAGGCGCTTAAGTATTTATCTTGCATCTAGAAAAAGTAACAATATGTTCACCTGCATAAACTAGCTTTCCGTCTACGCCTTGCACAAATGGAGCCAGGCCAACTGAGTCAGAAACGACGGTTGGAGCTGTCACGTGCCAGTTATCACATTTTAGCTATTTTTCAAATTGAAACAAGGCATCGGCATAAAGTAAGCCAGCTTCATCCTCCCATTTGTAATTTAAATTACAGAGTAAATACCTGAGTTAGATGACTCATGTAACAAGGCATTAGTAAGGACGATTCAGCAATTGGTTTGTTGAGATGCATTTGGAGGTTTACCATGCACTCTTCTTGTGCCGACAGGGCAGAGATGAAGGAGACGTCAGAGAGTGAATCGAGCGAAGTGAAACTTCCTCCAGTCCATGGCTACAAATTCCATTATGTTATTAATGCTATTGATCTGAAACACTTATCATACGTGTAAGTAAGTACAGAATTGACGAACCTTTCTAAATGCAATTGTCTCGTCGTCCAAACTGTCTTCGGCGTTAACACTACAAAAACTAGTTACGACAGGCTTTCGACTGGAAATATGTCTCGCCTGTGAGTCCTCCTCCACCGAAATTGTTTCGTGAAGATCATCCGTGGATTGAAACGAATCTACAGGCAATTTAGAGTCAGAGCAACAAGAGGCAGTTCTGCTCACTAGCACTTGACCAGTAGGAAGATTTGCAATAATGGTGTCGTCCTCTAAACTTAATTTTGAGTCCCGTCGTGGTGCACCCACATCCCTGACTCGTGATTGGCGTTTCAGCGTGGGCTGACCCGGATGCGAAGACCTGCGAACCTAAATTGTAAATAAAAACAAATTCAATTTCAGCACATATAATCTGTATCCAACTTAAGCGTGAAAGTCTCTGTACCTTAACTGACTGTAAGGTAGATCCATAATTACTCATCCTATCCGAACGATTCGATGGAACGGATGAAGACGTGTGGCTCAGGTCAGCAAGGAGTGAGGGCTTAAATGTAAACGGAGCCTTTCCAGACTTTTGTGTAGCTTCACCTCTCCACTCCGAGTGCAGTTGAAGCAGGGATACGCCTTGTGTGGTATACGGTGGAGTGTCAAAGATTAGGACGGATGGTTTTAAAATACTTTGGCCGAACCCAACATCCTCACCGGGCTTGTTGACTCTACAGAAACAAAAGCTCAAAGGTAAACCAAGTTCATTGTCAATTACGAATTATCATTACATTTAAAAGTAACCGGCAGAGACCTAAAACAGGCAACATTGATACCATCTGCCCAATCCTTTCTACTAGGCCAGAAGAATCTATTCCCGCTGGTATTACTTCCAAAAAAATTCGCTCCTCCCACACAAGCACACTTCGCAGCCACTTTTTGTTCTGCTAAATGTGGCAATTCTGCCGGTGAAGTTGTTTCAGCTTGGGAACTTGGTTTATTCTTCCACAAGAACCACAGTCGCTTGGTCTTTTTATCATGCCTCACTAAGAATCTGGAAATCATTAAGCACCCACGTTTAAATTTAATAAAATTCAGACTCTACATGTTACCTTCTATTTGCCTTAGATCTCATTTTACCGAAAGAGAATATGACTCGGTAAGGGTAATCGTAAGTTAGTTCGTTGAACACACATACTCATTTTGCGTCGATAGAGCCTTTGGACTTCCTTTCATCGCCATTTCCACACATAAGGGTCCAAGAGCAATAGCACCAGCTTCTAACCACAAATACGACCATGACTGTGCACTCGTTGACGTCGGACTTTGTGGAAAAGAAGTATTTGTTTCAACCTTGGATGCCCAACTGCAAAATAAAGTTATTTTCTCAGTTTCAATTAAAGTAAAGCATTTATGTACAATTACAATTCATAAGAAATACCTTGCGGTCATAGTCTCAGACGACGACTGCATGATGTTCAGATCAGAGAACTGAAACCGTTTAGTAAACGAAGGATTAACCATGACAAAATGCCGGAGTTGAACATTTGGAATGAGAAGGGTAAATCCTTCTTTCATCACAGAACCATGAAGATTGCACAGCGCGCCTCTGATTGGTGAAACCTAGCCAGACAATTAGCGAAATTACTCAACCGCTATGAAACAGAATATCATTGGAACAGTTTTTTTATGAAGCGTTTGAACTTACCCAAAGACTCAAAGCAGTTCCAGCTTCCACGAGGTATACATCAATAGCATCCACACTCAGCCGCACCATTTTATACTTTATGTCATCGGCCGTTGGACAAACTCTTAGAAGCTGATGCACTGCTGGCTCGTCCACGCTTGGACTCACAGGAGAGACTCCCCCACTCATTGCTTCGTCTTCATATAGCTCAAGATTGTTCTCAACAGGGCATTCAAACTGATTATTCCCGTGATGACATTGTAGAAAGGAATGAGGAGATCGGAGGGAGTTCTCAGTGTCAAGAGCCAGGAGTAAAAATGTTTCAAAGCTTGTAACAATATTTTCAATGTGAGGAGCTGCCAGACGTCCGCTCAGCTTTCCTAACAGGATTTCTACTAACCAAGCATATTCTAATGTCTCCTGGTCCAACGCACGACCTTCATTGCTGAACATTGCATGGCCTCGGATCTAAATAATTATTCACAACATTTGAACCGGAGCAAAGATATTGTCATTGAAGCTTTGCTTTTCGTAGTGCGAGTGCCCAGTCCGTTTACCTGTAATCCCGAAAGCATAAGATAACCTTCATTCAGATGCCTGTCCCCGCTCACAGAACGATTGATATTATCATCGACAATCAGCATAACGGGAGACAAAAGTACTTGAAGTGAGGTCTCATTGAATCGTTTATCCATTTCAAACCCAAATCGCTCAACACAAATTGTTGGACATGGTGAATCAGCCTCAGTGCAATTCTGATGAAGTAATAGAAAGATACCAGTAGTTAGTTCATGTATATGAAAACATAGGCATTATACGGAAATACCTTTAACAGATGACCACGAATATCATGCAGCGTGGCTGAGACTGTAACTTCGAGTGGTCGAAATTCTCTTAGATCCACTTCTTTACTTTCTTGACGTGAAAAAATAATATTACTGGCTCCCTTGGCAGTGAAACTGGAGAATCCTGACTTGATTTTTTCCATGTCAATAAAGTCTTGATAATCCCCGAAAATATTTTCCTAAAAAGTATGAAATAATAGTTATAGACCTAAATTGTATTGTTGTATATTAGAATCTAATCTCAAAAAAAGGAAATAATAAATAGGTTACACGTTTATATTACCTTGAGATTAATAACTAGCTTTAACAGAGATCCAAACAGAAGAAGAACAGAAGGTCCGACTTCAAGTTCTACGTGGACTTTGTCAGCAGGCAGCGTCAGGGGATCGAAATCTTTGGACCGTGCTCGTGACTTTGGAATCTATTGTGACAATTCAACTTTGTCCCAGAGTCGAGAGTACTGCACGAAGTCTTTAACATAAATACCTTTAGTGGGGTGTCCTTATCTCCCGGCATTCGTATAGGGAACAGTAACTGTTCCTCTTTCTCCGGCGTTGTTACGTCTGCTTGCGGAGTTGGTCCTAACGGTGGTATTGGATGATATGTGAAAGCAATACTGACGGCGCAAATCGGCACGGACCAACATTCAATCCAACCCTCACTGCTCCAAATTTAATTTTAAAAAAAGTTTTCAAAAACCAGACCAACCCAGCACATCAACAGAGTAAACTGTAGTGGTGAGAATACCTGGCTTGAATAACGTTTCTCCATTTTTTAACCCTACCCCTCTGACTCATGCTTCTTGGGTCCGGAGCCGCTTTCGGTAAAAGGTTCACTCGAATACTTCCGTCTCGATTCCGTATTTTGGCGTTCTTAATCAAGGACTGTAACGCCACGTACGCTGTACTTACTTCTGGAATATAAAAACTCAAGTCCCCACACTCGATTTGAATCCAAAACTTGAATAATACGGTTTCTGGTAGAAATTCATTAAAGGGAAGCTCGAAGGATAGTTCAAATAGCTCTCCACACGCTCCGATCAGGGCTAGTGAATAAGAAACAAATTAGCCCCTCCTCTGCCTGCAACTCAACTTCTATAGCCGTTTATATTGATAAAACAATTCGAAAATGCAATTAAAAAAAACTCATACTGTTTTCATGATATTGAGAAGAGCAGTCAATCCAATTATACTCATTTGTTGTTGTGATAAGTTCAAATTCTTTTAAACAGAAGTCAATCTTCCAAGTATATGGGACGAAATGGAGAAGGTCCGGCGGAGTCCGACTAGACCAGTCATTGATCATAGCTATTCAATAAAAAAATTAAACTGCAATTCACTACTAAGAATTTATAAAAAAAAAGACTTTCAAAATTAATACACTCAGCAAACCTTGGAAAAACCATTTGTGTGCATAGATTAGATATGCAGAGGCTTTACATCCGGTTAAATTAATATGCCATTCCTGATGATCGTTCCAGCGAATGGGATAATGTGACTTGACTGTAAACTGAAGTGTTTCACTAACCACCAAGTCTCTGAACTATTAAAAGTGATGAATAAATGAATGAAAACTAAAGGGAGCAGGTTGTAGAAAAAATTCTGAATTCCTTACCTGCAGGCTAGTAGAGGCTTCTAAATGCAAAAGTTGTCCAGTAATTTTAGTTGTGTAGCCGTCAGAGTGAACGACCCATGGTATTGTTATTTCTAAATAAGACCCCGGACCAACGTTCATATGAACGGCATTTGTTTCCTGCAAAATTAAACTTCAGTTTAAACATCTGCTTTACGTAGGTCAAATAAATGCACGTGTTGATTGACGGTAGCTTATATTTCGTATTACCTCATCCCTAGAAAACAGTATATCAAATGTGGCATCGTTGAGTGTGGAAAGGCGAATGTCAAATGACTGGATTTGACGTTCTTCCCCGGGCATAGGTTGACTAGTCGGTTTCATAGGCTGGTAGTCTTGTGGAAAGAATATTTTATAAAGCGACTCTCTTTGACGATCAGCCCAAGGACCATAACTGAAATCTGTTCCTTTGCCGCACTATATTATTAGGACAAACCATGTTTTCAGTGGTGCAATTCGGGACCAAAATATACCAAAATGTGGCCAACCTTAATATCAATGCCCCAGATTGGAGGGTTTGCCTCAACTAAGTCACCATTGGCCAACTGCAACATTTCGGGCTCATTTGGAACAACGCCTGAAATTATTATAATGTCAGTGTAATGAAAAAACATTTGCAATTTAAACATTTGTTTCAACTTCACAACAGTACCTGGTTCGTCCATGTAGTAATAAAACTCTATTTTATTGGATGTAACGATTCCGAAGCCTTCACCCATGAGACGGGGGGGATCATCCTTCAGACCTGTATATTTCGGGCTCGGACTCAGCACCACCTTTATTATTGCAACAATAATAAAATAACTGAGAGCAGGAACTTATATAAGGCAAAATCCTTATGTCAGTATTTTATGTACTAATACAAGCCGCGGATGTAAAATCCTTCACAAAATCAAAAAGAAGCTTTTCGTTTAAGGTCAAAAATACTCGGTTCTGGGCTATCTGGTGAGCCAACCTAAAATGCATCGAACATTATACTAGACCCTACCCTGATACTACATAGAACACACTTGTTTGAGTCCAATACGCATGTAAAAGAGACCAAAGAAAATCGTCAGTTGGTGAAATCCATACAAAAAATACACTTTTTGATTGCCTGAAGTCACAGGTTAGGTCAAAATGGTTAAGTGTTATATATTTTTGGAATCCCCATACAATCATCATCATCGAATTTACTTGACATGGCTTACGCCCAATCAATCTAAAAAGTAGTACAGGTCGGGTTGTGAATACTTATTGATAATTGAGATTATATAAATGTAGAGGTTCGGATACTGTGTACGGCATCGTTTCTTATTGGCTAACTCTGTTGTATGTGTATGACCGAATGGCCTTTGACCCCATGACCCCACTATGAAGGCAGGAATTTTTTATGATTCTATTATCTGCGTAATATTACTACTAATTAATAATAATTTTTGCGCCATGTGCCCACTGGTGCATATGACGCTCATTTTCAGGGGTCCATGACTTCAACAATATGTTTAACTATTATCCAGTGGCGGCGTACTGAGGTCATATGTAGTGTGTAGTGTGCGATGTAGTACTACTATTTAGTACTATCACTATCATATGGACCAACATAATCCTCAATTTGTACGCAAATAATATGAATAATAAATTAAGGGAACTTATGATCTACAGACAATTAGGATCCTGATGAGGAACAACAATAACAATTCACAAAAATAAATTAATTTGCACTAAATTGTGTGAATTTAAAGCAAAATTGAGAAGTTACTCTCTATTTTCGCCACTTTTTCCTCCTCTTCATGCTATCACCCAAAGTTTCCTTATAAGCTACTTATGGAATTATGAAGGATATTCCACCCGTGATACGAACCTTAAAATTTTCAGCTTTACACTTTATGATATGCATAAAATGATCTAATCTCGAATCCGCGGGCTTTGTTGTGTAAATTAAGTGAGCTTCTTCTACAACCATGGCCAACGTATACGGAGCAAGCATATTTCCAAATACGACGCGACCCTAGAATACAAATATCCCAGTTCATTTATCCAAATCGTCATAACGTAAACATAAATATAATCCAATAGTGGAAACAGTGACTATTCACTCACACTACAGAGTTCGAGCTTAATGACCGGTATCAGATCTCTCCATGAGTATCCAACAGCCGAGGGAGGCTTCGGGTGAGACTTTCCGCCAGCGTCCGGCTCCTTCCCGAAGTTTTTATTAGTGCTAGGAATTATGTTAGGGTCTAACCCAAATAACTTTTCAAGTCTGGAGTACATCTCGGATCGATTGTATATATGATATTCAAAACCATTGAGAAGAATCGAGAGGCGAGTATCCGAATGTGACATATCTAGTATTTGAGAACAACAAACAAATCAAACATACATTTATTGAGTAGCTTCTAGATGTCTTATTCCAGATGGTGAAAGGGCTCAAAAAAATATTTATATTTAAATAATAACAATAAAAATACCTTCGGAAATATCTTTAGGAACATAAGCTCTCCACCATCGAAATATAACCCACCCATCTTGTACTCGGAAAGAATAGTCTTCTGTTACGAAGGATACATCACGGAACATTACTTTTCCAGACAGCACAGATAACGATATTGAACCTGTAGGATAAAATCATTACCGTATTAACGTAGGAAATGCGGTATATAGATTTGGCTTGTCTGTCTGTCTGTCCCCCTGCTGACAAAGAGAGTAATCGCGCTTAAAAATTCTCTATGAAAAAGCGGCATATGAGGAACCCTCCGCAAATGCCGCAGATTTTGCAGCTTTATAGAATATAGTTTCACAGGACCTGATTTTTTGCAGGTTTTTCTGCTACCTAAATATAATAAATTACTACTATATACAGTATGCTGCGAAACGCACATTTGTAAGCGTGTCAGGAGATGCTCCTATGTATGTGGAATTTGTAACGAAGGCTGTACCACACACGTTTAAAAATCAAAAAGTTACTATCATAGACCTAAGTATGTGCTTCATAAATGTTCACTCCCTGGTCTTTTGACAATATAAATTATCAACTGCTTCTCGTGAATGGGCTTCTAAGCCAATGAGCAGGTGATTAAGAAACAAAAAAATGCTCCCAGTAAAAAGTCACAAACGAGCCTGAGTGCCCTGAAAAGGATGAAACAAGTTAACACTGAATTAACCAATAAGTATTTTTTGAAAAATAAATGTTGACAAAGGCCCCTTGGCAAGTCCTGACATCTGATACGGCTTT
>JAQFZY010000350.1:0-31989 GCA_034696285.1 Hypogastrura burkilli
CACGACTTAAAGCTAGATATACGATTTTACCATTTAAGACATCTCTGACTTGGCCCCCCCTGAAATATGAGGCTGGCTACGCCCCTGGCACTAATGAAACCTTGATAAATATATTCGAAGCACCGATACTACTAATTTACGTTTTGGTAAACAGGTTTAAAGCCTTGATGTAAGTATATACGTTTACCAGCTTATATATCAGTTGTATCCGTGCTTCTACGCTATTTACAAAAGTTTCAATAAGTTGTATCGGTGTTTTGAGCCTCTTTACCAAGGTTTAAGTTAGTTGTATCAGTGTTTCGAACATATTTATCAAGGTTTCAGAACTAATTACCAGTGCTTCGAACCAATTTATCAAGGTTTAAGACCTAATTACCAGTGCTTGAAACATACTTACCAAAGCTTCAATTAGTGGTATTAATGCTTCGAAGCTATTTAGAAAAGCTTCAATTAGTTGTATCAGTGATTTGAACTATTTATCAAAGTACAAACTTGTGTACCAATTGAAATAATTTCTAATAAATTATGTAAATTGATTTCGAAACCCAGATCAGTATGATACGAGTAATGAAGTTGTCCCGGTCGAAACGTACTAAGTCGAATTGACATTAAGTCAAATTAACGTATAGTCCCATTGACGTATAGTACAATTGACGTATAGGTGAATTGTCCTAGTCTAATTGACTGTAGTCGAATTTCCCTAGTCGTATTGACGTGATACCGTAGGCAACACCGCGGTATTTTTGTGCAGGGTGGAGGGTTAGTGTTGGTAGTAAAAACTAAATTATGTACGAAATGTAATATATAAGGGGACGTCCATATATTATTTCACGCTGAAAACCCGATTTTCAGACTCCGCCCCCCCTTGTCACACATGCGTCACACGAAGACAGAACCCTCCCCCCTCCCCCTTATGTGAAGTCACACGATAATTTTTTTTTTTAATTAAGATACACTATTTTTTGAGCAGAAATAAGTGACAACACATACGACAAAGATACCTAAATTGTTCATTCAAATTATATATAATGTAAGTAATTATTACAGTATTTGCAGAATTAAGAATTTACAGTATTTGGTGATCATTAATTCTTAATAAATAAATTCTAATTTCAATACAATCCCATTGCCACGTACCATATCCACGCTATAAGTTCGTAAAAGCTGCCCAAGTCCTACCCGGAAAGCAGGTAGGCAGGAAAAGGAATTTGCATTCTTTACGGACGGTATGAACCAATTTGGTAATCTTGACTTTAACAAAAAATTCTCAGAAGTACAGACGAAAATCTCCAAAAACAGCGTGACTTCACAGATACCTTAAACCCGCCCCACTTGTCACACATTCGTCACGCGAAGTCCGGAACCACCCTCCCCCCTTGAGCGAGACGTAATATATGGACGTTCCCTAAGCACCTGATAATACTATTTAAATATGTATTCGTTTGAATGGCAAAGGCAAATATCTACGCGAAGTCAATTACAACTACAAGGTTATGGAAAAGAATTTCAACGTTCAAGCTCAACCTGCTCAGAGATGAATTCCTTTATCCCAGTCAGTCTCAACTACTTCTACGGCCTCCCTATCTGTCAGCAATATAGTATGTACATATACATATGTACATACTTACGAAATACACGACATTATTCCCGGCCGGTCCACTAGCAATCTCGTTTCAGAGTTTGGACGTCGAGTACTACTATACATTACATAACGGATCCTAATACATAGAAGTATATGTTACAAAAAATATAATATTCAAGATATTTTACATAGTGTCAGGGAATTAAGATCCAAATAAGGTGAGGTAGGTACAATATCTTCTGTTCATTGAAAGTAATTATAATATGCCCATAACATGTATTACAACGTCTTAATTAATAATATTTCCGAAAACCCTACAGGTTGAGGATAAATTATTATTAACACAGGTTTACCTAAAAGGTTTTACTCATCTTAAACATTTAGTGAGCTGCATAAGACATATGTTACATACAGGATTGAGGTTTGCTCTCAAAACTACTAAATTCTACTAAATTAGGTTAGGTACTTCATTTAGGGGAGCAGCTACCACCATGTCGAGTTTAGCGAAGTCCACCGTCCTCACAATGTCACCCATAATGGTCATATTGATAGTGTGGGGTCACATCTCTCCCACTTCTTCGGAGCGGATCCTATATCAATTCAGTTCTTCACGTCAAAGAGCCATAAGAATATGTACGAGCCCTTGTTACTTGAGCTAGTGAGCCGAGGTCACGGCGTGACCGTCGTTAACTCCCTCCCGTCAACCCGGACCCAGCCAATTAAGAATTACCGGGAAGTCACAGGAACCGGCCTATTTCCGGATGGCGGATTCAATGTTTTCGAAATGAAGAAGAATCTTTCGATGCAGAATCCGTTCATAGACCTTCCGCCAATAATCCGAGAGCGGTGCCCGAAGTTCTTTGAATCTGGTGCCATCAAGGAACTTATGAGAGAGAAGTACGATCTCGTAATAATGGAGAGCTTCATGAACGAATGCATCTTTGGATTGCTCCACCACTTCAACACTACGTTCATATTCATCAACACGTTTCCGCTGCCCTTCTGGTTTACGCGGGCGGCCGGCCTGTATACGTTCCCTTCCATTACACCGCTTCCCTTCCTGGGATATACCGATGACATGAGTTTCGTTGAGCGTTCCTGGAACTTTGTCGTCCAGATCCTTTCCAGCCTCATGATTCAATATAGCTATCACCCCAAGATGGAGGCCGTCTACAGGAAATACACTGGGGAAAACACGCCGTCCGTTGAAGAAATTTCTCGGAAAGTTAGTCTGATCCTTGACAATGGGCATCCCAGCTTGAATTTTCCTAAGCCATTGGTCCGAGATATAGTGGACGTCGGAGGAATGCACTGCAAGCCTCCCAAGCTTCTGAGCCAGGCAAGTTGGTTATACGTTTTCAGTAGGTACTTCCATACTATATTTAGATGGATAAATACTGGATTAATTAAGTAGTTTCGTTATTCCTAACGTTCTATATTCCGTTGTTCTTCAGGATCTGGAGGAATTTTTGAAAAAGTCCGGCTCTGATGGATTCATATACTTTAGTCTGGGATCAATCATCAAAGCCCGAGACATGCCTGAGAAGCAGAGACTTATTTTCCTCAACGTCTTCTCTAAGCTGAAGCAACAAGTAATTTGGAAATGGGAGGAGGAGTCCATGCCCGGACTCCCACCTAATGTCAAGCTAAGTAAATGGCTCCCTCAACAAGACGTCCTTGGTCACAGAAAGTGCAAGTTATTCATAACACACGGTGGGCTTCTGAGCCTCCAAGAGTCCGTTTATCACGGAGTACCAGTTCTTGGGTTCCCCTTCTTTGGGGACCAGAAGTGGAACGCTCACTCGGCAGAACAGAAAGGGTTCGGGAAGAAGCTGGACTTTGACGACCTCACCGAAGAAGGCCTCCTCAAGACAATACTCGAACTTTTGAAACCCAGGTAAGGTCCAACCTCGCCAATAAAAAAGATGGGTACATTAAATACCCAAAGGCAAAGACCAATGCTCCTGTCCATGTTGTATAGGTACGTTGACAAGGTCCAAGCTCTGTCACAACTGTTCAAAGATGAGCCGATCACTCCGCTGGCCAAGGCTGTGTTCTACGTTGAGTTGGTACTTCGGCACAAGGGATTCCCCTACCGCTCACCTGCCAGGGACCTTAACTTCTTTCAGTACTTTTCCCTCGATGTTATTGGGCTCATCCTCGTTGGCCTCATCCTCTTATTGCTCTTCATATACTTCCTAATTAAGCTGCTGCTCAAATATGCGTCAGGTAGAAAAGGCGCTCCCGGTCAAGTTAAACAGAAAAAGCAGAAAGAAAAGAAATTATGAGATTTTGTTAGACGTACAGCAGCGTAAGAGAATCTATTTTCCCGATTCAGTAGAACATGGATTTTACTTTGTTACAATTAAGTTAAGTATATTTGCTGAATCTAGTGAAGTAAAAGATGCATTAGAATAGGTGTCCGCCATATTAATAATACTTTAGAGTAAAGAATGCAGAGAATGCCTTGATTTTTATTTGAAAGCATTTACCTATTATATCGCTTACAAATAAACTTTTGTGATAAATGCACTCCTGGATTTGTAAGTTTTACGTTTCACCACATGATTTGAGCTCAAGGTGATAACCCGTAGAGATTTAGAGCAAAGGCGCGGATTGAATTACACACTAAATGCGTTTCATATAATAAGAAAATTATCCTGGTAGTTCATAGGCCTTTCCTAATGTCTGTAATCTCATTCTGGGACACTTCTAAAATTTCCAGGCCTCGTGAAAGTAGAGAATTCCACACTCGTCTCGGTAAACCTTCAAATTGTCCGGCTCCACTCCAACGGGCAAGGTCACAGTTTCCTTAACTTTCCGAGACGTAATTTCAGGTAGATTTTCAGGCCGGAATCCTTCAACCTATAACCATAAAGTAGAAATTAACGACTCTCCGTAGTTCCAAATTAAATTTATAGTACAAGAACCCTTACCACTAACTTACGCCCTTTCGCAGAGAAGTAAATTTCTCTGTCTTTGAAGCCCACCATGTCGACAGTGAACTGAACTCGTTCAGGATCATCCATTTCAGCAACATGGCTGAAGGGGGTAAATGGGTACTTTACAGCCATTATTGTCTTAGTTGAAACTTGATGAGACCGGACATACCTGGGACTAAGCGCTGGAGCAAAGGTATGGGAGGAACTTGCAGGCTTCAGAGCCGTGGTCACTGTGGTCAGTCCCTTCTTCACGAGAATGATTCTTGTCTCCGACTGATCCCTTCTTAGGCTCGGAGGCTTACTGGCGTTAAGAACAATTGGCTGCCAACTCTGAACCTTTCGGTTTGGACCTTGAGGATCCTTGAACGTTACGTGCTTTGAGGTTCTGGACATGGCCGCGTCAAAATCCGCCTGACGATTCAAAGGCTTCATGTCCGCCTGCCTCAGGATTCCACGAGTCCCCCTGCCACTCAACTGCAGATCAACTCGATTTGATACTCGCCTAGGTTCCGAGGATAGACTACGGTAATTGTATCCCCGATCCCCAACATTCATTCTATTGAACGTAGTACTATTCTGAAAACGCCGGTCTGCTCTTCCGAAGGCCATAATCCCGGCCTAGTACTGATACTTAAGTTAGTGACTCGTTTAAACAGCGGAATTTGAAGAGATAGTAGTGACTAAAAGTTTATACATACAGGTTCCAGGAAACTACAGAAATAACTACAGTATTACATATCTCGAGCAATGTCTACAAGGCTATAATAGTCTTGCTATAATTTTGAACTCAGCTCATGTGGTTTATGGATTCAACGATTCCTTAATTTTGTTTCCAAGGAGAAAGCTAAAAACATGACCTTGGAGTCGAAAATCGTCGCCATTGAAACGCCCACGAAACACTTTCGTTTACCTTGTAGGTAGTAAGGTACAGAGCCAGCCTTTCTCATTATCAAATCAACATTATACTCGCTATACGCTGTCATGATTTATTGCTTTTAGAGGCAGCTGGCCGGTTGCACGATTTAGTATTTACTACTAGCTATGTTTTGTAGAAATAAAATAGTATTATCTAATACTTATACATAGAGTATATTATATTATTGGCTATATCGCTATCTGCTACATTACCAGGGAAGGGTTGAGAAGGATATACTCAAACGCATAACAATTAATAATACATAATAGCATAGACATACATAGCAGTATCGTATTAAAGCATTTGTTTACTCTTTGATGCTAAGAACATATATTATTCAAAATCAGTTGAACATTTTTGACTGTACTACTGCGTCACACATATGTAATACTATAGAACAATTGTCATGTATTGGTATATCCTACGAGCCAATTTGCATTAGAGAACGTTCTCCATGCTATGTATTTAGGTCATTTAAAGTCCTTCGATTGGCAACCCCCTCCTGTTGCAGAAATCCATTCTGATGTCTACTGTATTAAATCAATTTTATTTGGAAGAATTAAGCAAAGTAATCATAAATCAAGTCAGTCTTGGCTCTATTAATAAAGATTGTCTTCCAGGAATATTATCTAAGAGAGTATTGACTTGCTCATTCTAGGCGGTGGATCTTGGCCAATAGTTAAGTCCTTGTGAACTGATAATGAAACCGAAATCGAGGTACAGGTTATATTGGATTAGAAATGGAAAAGAGAGTACTTTCATTAGTAATTGATAAATTAATGAATATAGTATCAAAAAGAGCCTAGTTGTACTGGGACCTGGGACTGGCACGTGAACCAAGTTTGTATAAAAATGCTGAAATAAATATATTCAACACGCTGCGCAGCCCTTGGGTTACGACCACATTTGTATTCACCATTCAAAGCGAACAGATACAGTTATATTTATGTGCTTACAAAATCCAATATCACAGTAAGGAGATCGGAGAGCCCTTTGAAGTTCTTTCTTTGGAGCTTATTCCTAGACCATTGGATCATGTCCATTGTAGTTGGAGGTCTCCATGCCGTCAGGCGGGACCCGAATGATACCGTTTCCTTCGTAAGAGAGACGGCCGTTGGTTTCTGCATGAGACGAAGGTGGACAAATGAAGGTGTCCATTCCCACGGGAGGAAGGAGCGGTGAGGGACTGACGGGTGTCTGGACAATTTCTGTGCTTCGAAGACTCATCAGGCTCTCTATGCAGCGGTAGAGGAAGAGGAAGTCGTCCTAGGTCACAATTAAGTACTTCCGTTAAGTTGGAAATCAAAGAAAGAGTTCCATATTGTAGAGGAGATTGGTAACTTACCGGGGACTTCCAAACCCCTGGCCGCTGCTCATGGTAAAGCTTGGCATACATATAGACATCTACGTGACCCTCTGACTCGAGTTGCTTGGACAGAGTTCGGAGTGTGCAGAAATTTGCTCCTTCTAGCCCACCAAACCTGTGCAGAATAGGATCGTGCCAGATTGGAAGACACGTGAAAGGGGTATATAATATAGGTATAGGACCAAGTTTGGAGTGATTAGCTCACCTATCCAACACTGCAATAGGGCCGCTATGAGTTTCTGAGAGGGAGTCTTGGACGATTTGAACTAGATCAAAGACGGAAGAGATGGATGAGGAACAGTGGAAGGGCCAATGGGAGGACTGGATCATCTTAACAGTTAGCTCGAAGTCATCCTTGAGTGACTGGATTGAGAAGTCCCGGAGGACGTAGCCCACTCGATCCGACTCCTGGAGCAGCTTGACCCGAAACGTTTCCAGGTCCAAGTCGTCTCCGTGTACTGGCCAGAATATTGGGTAGTCCTGCTCGTCCACGGCCGAGAGCACCACGACCGTCTGTACATTGTGATCCCAGAGCATTTGCCAGAATTCCGGGATCGTACTTTCGAGGGGATGCTGAGTGAGGATGAACTCTTGGAGGCGTTCGTATCCTAGAAAATATAATTAAGTTGGAGCATAGAAAGCGGCGCCTTGGGTCGGCAGTCGGCACTAGAATATACATAGTAGGCATGGAGAGAGCTGAGACTATTTACCAGGAAGAAATGAGGCGTTGATGTACTCGCTTCCTTCGAGGCCCGGCTTGGGAGTGAGGATGACCCGGAAGGCATCCGTGCACACACAGTCCAGATTTCGATTCTTTGTCAAGTTACAGGCCTTTAGTGCCGAGGATAAGTGAGATTCTTTGGGACCGTACTCTGTGACTAGCTGTAATTTTATTACAGAATAAATATTTAACTTCCTCCTCTCCCTGTCGTTGGCTCTATTTGGGGGCGTACCTTGAACTGGTGCCCGAGGAGACTGGAGACCTCGCACTTCTCGTCCGCATAGCTCCCAGAGAGCAGCGTGTGGATGTAGCGGTGCAAGTAGCCCCGACTGATGTTCGTCTCTCCGCTGCTTGAGAAACATTCGTGTTAGAAAGTTTAGGTGGTGGGAAGTGAGAAGGAGCTGGTCGGAATGTGAATACCTTTGAATGGCCTCCAGAAGGGCGTCATGAATAAAAACGTACTGTTCCTCGGTCTGGACGAGAAAGTTTCTTTGTGCCCGGATATGATGAAGAAATCCGAAAATGTTCAAGTCTCCACGGGCTTTGATTTGTCTTAACATGGCATCCAGCACGATGTATGTCCCAGTCCTCCCGACCCCGGCACTGTCATAATACAAATATATCATAGCCAGCTTCCGCCGACTCCGCCTGTATATTAAACCCAAGTCCCTCGGACCCAGGGGTCATAAAACAAACCTGCAGTGGACTATGATTGGGCCGGCGTCTAAAGGATTCGCCTGTGAGGACTTCTTCACAAAGCTGAGGACGGGAAGCGGATGGCTGGGCGTCCCATGGTCCGGCCAGTTCGTGTAGTGATACTGATACACAGTTCGCTCCATGCCACTCGCCTTCTTCTTCTTCTTCAACTAGGCAAGTTAATTCAGTTAGGCCCACTCAGCTCCTAATTAGGGACATGATTAAGGAGAACCCGGCTTACCTTCAAGTGTCGGAGCTGGAAAGTTCGTACAGTGTAGGTCGCCATAACGTCCTCCCTCAGGAGCTTCACTTGTATGACTCCATAGACCTCAATCCCTTCCTTTGGCCAGTACATGTCACACTTTTTCTGTCAAGATTAAATGTGGGTAAGGAGGCGTGACATGCAGGCTAACCAACGGTTGTATGTACCAGTAAGCCGTTCATACATAAAACATGGATAAAGAGGCTAGAAGAGCTAGACTGTGGCTATATATAGAAAGGGTAGTAGCATATTCATAAATCGTGCCGCCTACCCAAATTCTATTTGTAAGGACAAGACATGATGGGGGATAAGAAAGCTGGGGAGAAGAGTAGAGAAATGACACATTGCTCTGTGCTTGATCTCAGGTCATACCTCTAGACACTGAGTCGCAAGTTTGGGGAGCTTAACGTGATACTCCTATTGTATAAGCAGCATGAATTTATACAACAAAACGAGATTCTTAATGGTTTTCCGCCGTCTAAATCAGGCCAGACAATGGATGGAGAAAGGAGCAATTTACTTGCCCGACTGGACCCGTGCTTACCCGGCCTCTCTCCACCAGATTCGTTATCATGACAATGATATGAACATTGTGCTCCCAGACCATTCTCCAGAAACTATCAAAGGTTGAGGGCAAGGGACCCTGGGTCCCGATGTAGGCTCTCGGCTTATGAAAACCGTCAATGTAATTTGCATTCACGTAGTCAACGCATTTCTTCTGGCCCGGCATGGGCTGGAGTCGGACTCGGCTATGATCAACTGGGAATAAGGAGGAGCCTCGATTTATTCCTGAATCCATATATTTTTCATACATACCTGTAAGTATCCTATAACTCACATGCAACAATGTTGAGATAACGATTCTTCTGCTTATTGTCCGGATGCTGGGAGTGCTCAGCCGGGTACTCTTCCTGGACCGATGATGCCTGTATTGCCTCGTACTCCTTTGAGAACCCAATGTCCCCGTCCATGTGAAGCTCTATGCAGTGTTTGTGGAACATGTGGGCCGGAATGGCCTGCTTCATGTCCTCTGCCACGTCTCCATTCCAGCCAGGACCCCCGCCCAGAGCTGGGATCCTCGGCGGATCGTCCAAGTAGTAGTAGTTCCCTTGGAGACATTTCCTGGAAAAGGGGGGAATTAATATTGGGACGGAGGAGTGAGCAATTAGTCGTGGCAGAGCTTCGGCGGGCACTTTGCCTACCTCCAGACGAGCAGAATCACGAGGACGATTAGGAGTAGGAATGAGGCCCCAACGGAGATAAGGACCATCGTTGGTGTAAACTCATTTGAAGCTCTGGGTAGATTATAGACTCTCACTTTCTCACAGTTGGGCTCCATGAGGATCTTCCGTGAGTCGGAAAATTGTCCCTTGAAAACTTTGCCCGTTTCCAGAATGCTCCGACTCCCGCCCCGAACTCTGACTTCGTAGACCAGGTTCCTTGTCAAGTTTTGAAGGAGGATCTAATGGGAGGGAGGAAGGCTCCTATAGTCCTACTTAACTCTCCCTATCTACTACCTAATACTTTAATCCGAAATGTATATTATACAGTTTGGTCGGCCTGGTCGGGATGGGCGTTGACTGTTATCTCCTCAAAGTCAGGCCAGTCCTCCCTCCGGTAGTCCACGTAGTAGAAGTCCATGCTCTTCTGGACCCGACTCGGACGCGTCCATTGGATGAAGAGGGCGTCCTCGGCCTGACACGAGACGTTGAGGATCCGCGGCGGGGACGGCCCGCCTACGTCCGTCCTCACCATTAGCGTCTCAGAGGACTCTCCCTCATTCTTCCACGTGAAGGCCTTCACCCAGAGCTTGTACTCCGTGTACGGCTCTGCAGTTGACGTTGAGGATCAATTACCTAATTATCCAGCCACCCACTCTCCACGCCCGTCAGGCAGGCACTTACCCAGATTCAGGAGGGCAAAGGTCATGTTGGGCGGCGGCGGCTTGATCGTCACGACGTCCGTGAAGTTGTTCTGCATGTAGAAGATCCGGTAGCCCTCCAGTTTCCCATTTGGCTGGCTCGGGGAGGCCCAGGAGAGGTCCATCATGGAGTCCGTGATCCAGAGGACCGTCAGGTTCTTGGGCTTGGAGGGGACTACGAAGAAGGAGAAGGGATTTAATTAAGTGCCGCCATCCCGAAAGTTAGGTAGCGGCCTAAGTGCCGTTTACAGTTAATGTCACTCTCCGAGTGTCTTATGGTTATGACACCATTAACTTCCAACAGATTTTTCCATTTCCATAAGGAAGCCCTACCCCGTCCAGCCCTCCTGCCCATTAGTTTGAGTAAATGATGAGGCCATATCCTGAACATGTCACAACTCCTTTCTCCACTTTCTCCTCACTTTCTACGGAGACGGACTCCTCCTCTACAGCCCACCTCAACTCCTTTTCCCAATGATTTTAATCCGTACCTACTCCCCTCATCTCATAATCCCAATAGGGGAACCAAACTCAAGCCCACATTCCCATGATGAGGTTGGGATTGGAAGGAGAACCTGGACCGGATTCGCGTCCCTTTCTCTAATAAGAGGCGGCGTATTATATGAATTGAATTTGGGCTGTTGTTGGTGGAAGACAGAAGGGAGTCTTGGTGGTGATTTGGAGTCGGGAGCCTGGAGATGATATCAAGAGTCATGCTTGCTGGAGGGAGCCCTCCTCCGTAGCACTCCGTATATAAACCTGACACTGACAAGCTGGGTGCTTTGGGTTAGATTGGATTTCCGCCAACACGTCCTCCGCCCATCCATACCAAACCCAATTAACTGATGGACTCTTCAAATGTTAATCTCATCCAGACCAGAGAGAAGAGACTCACTTATCAGGATGAGTCTTCTACTACTGTAGTAAATAGGTACCTACCTACTTCCTAAGACTATCCTGACTTGGCCGGAGCCTATGAATAAGTATGAATCCTCTTCATCTGCCGCAAAGGGTAAGTCGGCCTATCGCGGTTCCAGCCAGGTGAGAAAGTGAGGACTCAGCAAAGACTCAAGTGGTACAGAGGCGGAAGGACGCATCAACAGAAGTCGAGAGAGCTCAAAGTTTTCCCTTTGACTTATGCCTATCTCTATTCAACTACGTACATAGTAGGTACTCCTACTACTCTGAGCTGAGAAAAAGTAGGAGCCTAAACTTACTTTGGCTCCTACTACATGCCAATAGAGATAAATAAATGATGAGGTTTTCTCGTTGTACTTGAAGCCCCGCTCTACCTATACTATGTACGTACATACGTACGTAGTACATGGAGTGGATTCCTTTACGTCCCAAATAAATCCCTTCAAAGTCACTAAAAGCCATCCGCCGTACTTACTCCTCTTTTCCCACTCAATCCTTTGGTCGGTTTACACAACAATTCACTCTTTCCCCTTCCTCCCAATCATAAATAAATAGTTCCTGACCCCGGCCCCAGCCACCCTCACAGTTCACACAGTTCTCGGCTTAGGCCCAAAGTTTAGGATTATAGTTAGTAAAGTGGAGCCTCTTTTCTTACCGGACTCGTCCGTGATGACGGCGACAGTCGTAGGCGGAGAGAGTCCTTCTGGATTAAACACTTGGAGTGAGACCAGGTACTGAGTGAAAGTCTGGAGGTTCTGAATTATGTAGTTCTGGGGAAGGGAAGGAAAGTTATTCAGTTTCTCTCCCTCATTCAATAGTAATGGTCCAGGCCAGGAGAAGGGACATTAGTATACAATTCACTCCTTTCACCAGGAGACTCGGAATCCATAATAGAGAAACCAACCCTTCCACACCCCCATCCCCCAACGAAAATGAATGGGGGCCGGCCGAGAGCAGCCAGCATTACCCTCCTACTCAACACTCTAAATGGGACTCAACTCGGAGATCTTTTCAGGTTCTCCTCAATCACAAAGGTTGAGATTGTTTTTAAGCAGCTATTTGGGTCCGGAAGAGAATGGGAGTGACGTACCTCGACATGAGGATCCCGAATGTAGACTTCCTGAATTGAATTAGGGCCCTTGTCTCGGGGTCTGTAGGCCAATCGATAGCCGAGGAACTCTCCATGCAAAGTGTTTCGGGGCGGAGGTCTCCAGGCGAGCCGAATGGACGTCGCAGAGGCGTTCTGGGCCGCCGTTATTGTTGGCTTCCCGTCAGGAACTGTCAAAAGTCAAGTAAAGCGTCAATTTAGGCGGGAGCAGTTGAGGGCTGAGGGCCTGACCCCAGATCCCTGTATCCTAACTTTGGGAGACCAAGGATCCCCTATCCCTTAGAGAGATTTCTTTTGACAGCCAGGCACTATAGTCTCGGATCTCGGATCCATCCCATTTGTATATTGGACTCGGAGGGGGCTAGTTTGGGGTCGCAGTGAGGCTCCATTGGAACTGGAACCCAGCATGTAGTACATATATAGTAGAAGTAGACTAGTAGGGACGAAGTGACTTATCTGGGCGGGAAGCCGTGTTAGTTCCGTGTCTCTGGACAAAATATTAGGTCTTCCTCCTTCCCTGCCTCTCCGAATTATTTCCTCATGGTTCGAGAGACTGGGAAAGTTCTTAGCCTCTCAGTTCCGTCCCAAAGCTCCTTCTGCCCTCATTATCAAATCCTGGCCTAATCTTCATCACTCCTCTTCTCATCTTAGCACGCTCTCATCCGACAAATGAACCGGGACTCCAATAACATGGACTCACCCCTCCTACTACACCTACACGCATTACACCTTCACCTGCTACCTATGTACCTACAGTCAGTCCTCATGTCCGCACTCCACACCCTTACTACTTCTTCCTCCCACTAATCCAACTACCCCCTCCCATCCTACTTAAAAAATTGACTTCTAATTTGAAAAAAGATGAAAGGAGGAAACCCTACGGAGATCCCAGAACTTTCACCAGGTACGGGAAATGAAAATAATTCCAGCCTATTTCCCATACTTGCTCGCTGTACTGCACTGCACCCAAGTTCTCCGTCTAGAGGATAAAAGGGACCATACTATTAGTGGGGCGTCCGTAAGGAGTAATTCCAAGAGGGCTTTTCCTCCTTCCATGGACCAGGCCCCCGCGTTTGACATTCTTTAATGGAGCGGGACGAAGTGCCATAAATTACAGGACTAGAGCAGAAGGGAGCTCCGTCAGTTGAAAGCCTCCTTCGTTTAAATATGAACAATAATTTCAGAATTTCCATTAAGTTTAGCTTTTTAATTTCAACTCGTTTCCTTAGAGTCTGTTGACACGTATCGAATCGGACCAGTAGGAACCTGGAAGGGAATTTTGGATTTGGGGGGACACAAAAGTGAGGATTCCTAGTCTTGAGCCCGCCGTTGACCCAGCCCGACATTTGTCCAAATCCTACTGTGACTGTGATCAAGTAAAAAGTTAGGCCTGTCCTAATATTTTCTCCTTTCCTTGGGCTCCCAAAACTAAGTCCGACAAAACAAAGGGAGTCAGAGACAACTGGTTATGGGCCAAGTTGTCCCATTCATTATCCCCGACTTATTACATCACTGTACTTTATGTACTCCAATTCAGAGAGCCCCCGCTTTCACTACATGACCTCACTCCTGACTCACAAATTCCTCCAAAGACTCTCTTCCTCTCCAACATAATGCCCTTTTATGTGGAGAGGGCAGGCAGAAGGAAGGCTAATACTCGGATTCCTCGGATCTAAGACGGGCTCTATATCTACAGTATGTACCATGTACTATCCAATGGGATCTCCTATGTACATAAATATGCAGAGAAGGAAAGTCGAACCTTCTCTGAGCGTGACGATGTAGTAGGACTCCTTGCTTGGGGGACTCTGTCCCAGGGCATTCACGCCCACGACCTGGAAGCTGTAGACCGTGAACGGGTCAAGGCCGCTCACTTGGTACGACGTCCGATTATTCTCAGTCATGATCCCAGTCGTCTTGTCCCACTCACCGTCCTCACCAATCCTGAAATCCCATAGAAATAGTTAATTGAGTCAAGACGTCAATATGTTCATTTACGAGATGGTAGGCAGGGACAAGGTATGGCATGGGCGGAGGGAGTGTAAATCCCCCCAATAAATCCTTGAATAGATTATAGATGCCAGAAAATGTTGCTTAGAATTCTAAGAAGAATCCTACTTCTGGGCCGTACCCACGAGGAGAAGGGGTGACGCTCCTAAATGCTTCAGATCCCTAGATTCTGTCCCCCTATGAGCCCCACTCGGATTTCGTATGCAAAGAGGGTCCTTGGGAGCTGGAGAGAAACAAGTGCATTAGTGTAGAGCATTCTGTGTTGGATTTAGTGGGAAGGGCATGGTTCTGTTTCGTGAAAACGATTGGACGTGATGTGTTGGGAGTGGATTGAGAAAATGGGGAGAAATCTGGTCCCATTCCAGAGCCCACCTTCACACCTTGTCTCCAGTGACAGGTGTGAGAAAAGGAAGGCGATACGTAGAATAAGATCCACGGAACTCTTCGTCCCACGCCATAAGTCCTATTAGTATTCAGCCACACTGTTTCCTCGCCTCCTCTCACCACCACCGGAGGGAACGGAATCTGTTCAGGCACAATATTTCCTACTTTGTTATTGAATAAGGGTAATCTAATATGAGCTGGAAGTGCCTATTCATACTAAGTCCTCCTATAGGCTCTCCATGGAGGCTCCCCGACTTCATAGGATTAGGGCCTGGGACTGGATTTGTATGCGTCCTGGGTCCAACTCCGCATATTTTTCCTCGGCGGCGGCGGCTCAGAAAGGAAAAGTCCAGAGAGAGGTATCATTGCGATCATGACATTCAGGATTTGCAAACATGACACGAGGGAGCTGGGCTGAGATATGGAAACCTGTCCCACCTTACTACCTCCAGCCCGCCTCTCCGGAACCAAAGGAGGAAACTTATTGCTCCTGGCCGACTTGTGGAACAATAGAAATAAGAATGATGTGTGAGTCTTGGGAGCCGGGACTCTCTCCTTCTATTACATATACATATACTATAGAGGACTTGATTTATTGGGCCTGAAGTAGGGCTGGCTAGAGGGAAGAGGCTCGTAAATCCCGACCCCGGCCAGCGGAGCCACCGAATTAAAACCCGGGACTAATTGTCTGGGAAAATCATGGAATTATTCCTCCACTATAGTATGACGGGGAAGTTGGGCTATCCTAATGATTTTTTGGTAGGGACTAAGGCGGAGTGGGCGTGTGGCTGGTCTGCCTCTCCAAGACAAATGATTTGGAGAGAGGGAGAAAGTCCTTTCTGCTGGCCAACTGGAATCTATTTCTTCCGTCTATGCATAAACAATTTATTTATTTTTGAGAACACATTTCCCCCATCTTCCCCTCTAGGCTCCCCGACCGCAGGATTTATGAGATGCTCGTCTCGGGAGCCGACTCCGGTTTTTGTCATCCCGCCTCCTAACAAAGCTCCTCTCCGGTCTCCGGATTCTGCCACAAGTGCAGTTCTTTCGAGACGACGTAGGGCTCTTAGCCTCTCCAAGCGTCAAATTAATTCCTCCACTGTCATTCTCTCCTCCAGATTCCATAGGTTTCCTACGACCAGACAATTGGCCTCGTTTCCCAAAAACCCCTTACTTGTTACGCTCCTACCACCACCAACCAAGCCCAAGTCAGCAGACCCTCAATTTTGCATGTCCGCCTTCTCCGCCTCGCCTACGCCCTTTCCACCATATAGATATATGGAGAAAGTCCTTGCGGTTAACTTTCAATTTCGGGCCCTGGCTCTCCATGGGGATGGATAGAGTCACAAATAATGAGGATTCCTGTCTTCCTCTCGCCTCAGAGCCCCCATTCACTCAAACTGAAATAAAGGCCCATTTCTGTCGACCCAACCAAAGTTGAGCCCTTTGAGATGGTATAGTTGCGGAAGGAATGATAGACAGGATGATGATTGTAGCTAAAGGGGAGGACTCATGGGCAGAGTGGAGATACTTCGGATCGGCTCATCAGGAGTCCAATGGGGAAGAACAGGGCGGTGGATGGGGACTTGGTCTCGGTTCATTAACTTGGCTCAGAAGAATATTGTGCTTCTCCTAGAAAGTCCCTATCAGTTATGCTGCGGCGGAGAGAGTGGATGAGTAGTGAGGAGCCCAGAGCGGAAGTCCCGAACCTCTTCCTTCAGCTCCAAAATGTCACCCATAGCCCATCGGCCCAGCCCCCTCCCTCCACTACTAATATACAAGAGCTCGGAATGACTCCTTGGAAAATCAATCTAGGAAACCATTAAGTTGATGCGGGAGGCTCCCAAGCCCAAAAATAGAGAAAAAGTCTGGCGGAATTTTTATTGATGATTTTTCATAAGGACTCCTCCTCCGACTCTCCCTGGCCGGGCCCGGGAACATCCTCATAAAATGCAACAGTCTGACTTTCTCCTGTCTCTGCTCTTTGGAGGGAGTCTGGGAGCAGACGGACGCCTGAGTCGAGTCTTTAGCCCTCCCATCTGTCTCCTTCCGCCTGATCACCCTCTCCAGCCCTTTATTCAAATGTGGGAAAACAAGGTAGGAGGATCCTTCCATTAGGCTCGGATCCAGGCCTGCCTCATAATTGAATTGGGCAAGACCATTTAGATGTACTTGTCATGAACGGCCCATTAATCTCCTCCTCGTCAGATGAATAATTCCAGATCCACTCCGGCCTGAGTACTTTCCAATATTTGGCAGGCGGGCCCAACGTCGTTTGGCCTATTCCAGCCAATCCCCCTCAGAGTCAGCAGAGGTGAGATTTTGGGGTTAATTGAAGGCAGATTCTGGTAGGAAGGAGCACTTATGGCTCCGACTCAGCAATTAAGACGGCCTTCCGCTCCTTCCAAACTTTTTAACTCCCGGGGAACAGTTTTGAAAGTGGGCTGGGTGGCTATTGAGTACTTAGGCCGGGACTCAATATTCCCACTCTCTGGCTCAAATAGGAAATCGAAGGGAGGAAGATCTCCAAAGTTTCTGGAGCCAGCCAGGCCGGGATGGGAGAGATGACACAAGAGTGTTGGGAGAGGCAATGGAGAGGAAACACCATCCGCCCAACTTACCCAACGGTTCAAAATAGGAAAATCCAATTTTTTTGTTCTCTCTCCCGGCCAAAGTCTGGGCAGGGCCATTTATTCGATCTCATCTTTCTCCTCCTCGCTCCACCTCCCCACCAATTCAACCCTGGCTAAACCACACTTGAGCTATGCATACATATTGAACTTTATTATTAGGGACCCCCAGGAGGGGCCTAGGTATTACCAAACTGCCCAAACTACTCGAAAGTGGCTTCTTTTCATAGTCTCCCAGCTCCCCGTCTCCGAGCTTGAGTGGAAAGCGGTGGACTCCGAGACCGACGGGAGTCCCCAGCCCCCGGAATGAATATTTAAACGGTACGGTTTTATTTAATTCAGGGCCACTTGGAAGGGACCCTACCCTACAATTACCCGGAGTCCATAATGATATTAGCCTATCAATTTAGGGCTGAGGTATGAGCGGGAAAGAATGGGCCATTATTCGGGAATGGGTTGGAGTGGGAGGACCCAGGAATGGGGATTACTCCCGGCTCTTTCATTCTATGTATTAGTGTAGCGATGACTTGGAGCCGTCGTCTCTTGGGAAATGACCAAAGTTTACCTGGTATGAATGACATAATGAGTAATCCGACTGTTGTGGCTGTCCAATGGTGGGGCCCAAGACAAGTTCACCGTCCTTGATGTGAAAGCCAGAATGAGTGGTCTCCCAGGAGGATCCGGAACCGCTGTCAACAAAAGAAAATCAACTTTCAGTCAATGAACCAGCACACAGAACATATGGACTATGGACCTTATGTCATAGACGAGCTACGCATGTGGCTCGGCGTCAATTCGGAGCCAATTACGCGCAAATTCAAAAGCAAGTCAGCGTCAATGTAATTCCCTAACCCGCCCACCGTCTCAGTGTCATCAAGCTGCCATCAAGCTCGCCATTCCATGAGGATATGGCGAGCTGGGGCCTGGATTCACATAGGCTACCAAGACTGGGCCAGAGAGAGTTGGGCTTTCTTTTTAATGGGCACCTAGTGTGGATAGTGGACAGAGTATGAGTCCGGAATTGAGGGCGGGCCAGAGATAGATTGACCATCGGAGTTCCCGACCGCAATAGAGGCGGCTAGAGTGACTGAGAGATGAGATCCATAATACTTTTCGGAACTCGGTCCCAGCCTCCGAACTTTCCTTTCAGTCTCCCCGCCTCCATTTTTATTGTATTAGGCCGGGACTGTGTGGATGGAGGTAAGTGAGACTTTTAGTTTCTTTTCCATTTACATAGGGCGGGAGAGGAAAGTTGGGAGAAGTCGTTGGGGCCCGACCCAGATAAACCGTGTCAGCCCTCTCAATAATTCATCCCAGAAGCGGAATTCGGGAATACTTTAACTCATCCCACGGCACGGATAAGGCACGACTCAGAAGGCAGATGAATCAGGAGCCCAGATCTCCCTACTACCCATTGTCAGCCCAGCCACCGCTCTGCAGGGGCCCAAGCTCACGTCCGTCTCAGGACCCAGCTGACGCAGCCCACGTACACTTCTCGCTCAAACTACCTTCCCGGAAACTAATGCTCCGAACGACAGCATTTGGGTCGCATTTGGGATGGATCCCAAAATTTGGAATAACTAGCTTCAAATATGGGTGGGTGGAATTGGAATCCTGAGCCGATCCCCAGTCAGAACCTCGATTTCACTCAAGTTCGAGATGTGCTACTACGAAGGTGGAAGCCGTTGGATTCCGATCCGTGATCGTTCGAAGCCCTACATGCCGTAAAGCAATATGGATCCTTGCCTCAGACCCTCCACCGAAGGTCATGTCCTCCACTTTTCCGGCTCGGCGGGGAAAGTAATGAGAGTTGGTATATGGGACGACGGGGTACCCTGGAAGGGGCAGAATTGGCCGAAGGAAGGGGCCGCTAGAGGAGATGACAACTTCCGGTCCCGGCCTGAGCGCAGGAAAGGAGCCCCCGGAATCTCCTCCAGCTCCCTCCAATCCTTTTCCAATTTATATGCAAATCAGGACGGAGGAGCCCTATGCTTCCCTACCCCACCATCCCTAATGGTTACATACGGGGAGTCCCGAATGAACTGGAAATTAGTGAGACCGGGTCTGGAGATAAGTGAGGAGAAGGAGGGGGAGCGGCGAAGTCTTTGTATGCTAATATTTCCCGGGGCTCAGGTGAGGGCGGAGGATGGTGGGAGAAAAATGATGATTGGGTGATGAAAATGGGGAAGTTGATGGGATCCGGAGAAAGTGCCGGAATCCCCGTGTGTTTCTACTCTAGGCCGGCCTCGGAAATTGGAATAAGGAATTGGGGAACCAAATGTGAGGGATATGAGGGGATAATATGAATGGAGACGAACCCGCTTCGAGCTAGGCCGGAAAATAAAGGAGGAAATATTCATCACCACTCCAGGCAAGAATGGACTCCCAATTTGAGCCAGCCAAACAAACATTATCCGCCTCCCTCCTCTCATATCTGTCAGTATAGGGAGTATGTACTACTAGTACGGAGGCAGTAGTCAGTCGGAGATCCAAAATGCAAACACGTCATTTTTTATCTCTCCCTCCTTTTTATTGTCCTCTTCCTCTCTCCAGCCTCTAATCATACTTTCTCCGCAAGACACACTTTTATGGACTCGTAAAGGAAGGGCTCCCGCCTAAACAAGTCCACCTTTCCAGAATGGCTAATGAAGTGCGGAGAGGCTAGGAAATGGAGACATTGGTGAGGATGACAGGGCTTTCCTCGTCTCGTTTGTTCCTCCTCACGTGCTCGGAATGAGGAATTCAGGCCGCCCGCGTCTCAACCTGTGCAGTAGCCGAGTCCAATCCAGTCCTCAGTCAGTTTACCCTCTTTGGATACATAAGGGAGGAGGAGGTGTGAGTGAGGAATGAGGGAGCATTAGTCAAGGCAGGAGAAGGCAGTAGGAATATATCAATTACTTAGTTCTCCTAATTTGTGGAATTAAATATTTTGAGCTCTTGAGTCTGGCCCATCCATTAGTGAGGGGGCGGGGGGGAGAGGGTTCTGACATTGGGTGGGACATCTAGCCCTCTCCCCACTATTCATGACATTTATGAATAGTGGTGGAAGGGCCCAATCAATCCATTCCCCCTCGACCCTCCCCAGGCTCCAAGAGCCCGCTTTCAGTAGGCAGACCTAATAGACTTTTCCCCTCCGAGCTACAACTCCGCATCTCTCCTTCTTAAGCCAAAGAAATATTGGGCAGAAAACATGCCCCTGCTCCATGACCCCTTTTACGGCCACTTTCTACCCATTTGAATATTTTACAACCGACTCCATGCGACGGAGAGAACCTCGGGCTATTTTAACCCCATCCACAATCCAGGGAATCATCAATCAAGACCTACTCAGATATTACTCTGCCCTCCCAACTATTTACTTTGTGGAGCTCCTAATGCAATTAGCATGAATTATTCAGAGGTCTTAGAAGGAGAGGGATAGACTAGCGTGTAGTAGGGCCTCCGCGTGGACGGCTATCAGTCGTTAACCGATAGGGAAATAAAAACCAAACCAAACCAGTATTTTCTTAGCCTAAACGGAATTCAAACCGTGCCAACTGCAATTGGAAACCCTTCAGAATCCCTTTAATTATGTTCAGATTCGACTCAAAATCAGAGAAAGTCGTTTTCTTTTAATAATAAGGGACAAAATGGAGCCGGAACCGGAATCCGTAAAACCCCGGGAAATTGAAGAGCCGCTAATGGATTGTGATTCCTTATTATTGAAAACTCTGAATCCGGAGATTTAGGAAGGTGACTGAAGCGGAATTGGTGTTAGTTAGGTATAGTGGGTAAGTTATTGAGAGGTGGAGGTCCATTTAGCGTAGTGGAATAATGAGGATGAGACTCTGCGTTGGGGATGATTGATGAGGATTTGGAGGTGTGGAGGATAAAGGGGAAGACTGAATGGGCCTCCATAAGAATGACATGAGGTAGAGTCGGTGGAGACAATGAGCGGAGAGACAAAGGGTCCTCTTTCTTTCCTCCAACTTGACTCCCTAATGAGAAGATCCAAAGTTTACACATGACGGCCTCTGACTAACTACGAACCTTCCCAATCTCCCATCCATCTCAGCCTTATTACCTGAGAGGCAGGCAGTTGAGCGGCGTCCCCACGACCCCTCACAGCCCCCTTTCAAAATCCTAAATTCTTACGCATTGACAACATCTTCCCCCAACTACTGTCCATTCAATTAATATTGAGACTAACAGGACCAGGAAAAGAGTAGGTGTTCTAGGAGTACGACTACTTTTGGACTCGTCCCTACACCCAATCCATACCTCCCCAACTGATCCCTTCAGACGCTCCTTCCACCTCCAACTTTCCCTTTGACTCCTGAGCCTGATTTCCTGATCTTTGGGAGCCTGAGTCCCCGTCGACGCTGTCTATTATCCCGAGTTCTCCCTGACATTTCCCGCCTGGGCGGATCAATTAGAAACTTTCCCCTCCTCTCATGTAAAGTGGAGGGGACTCAATTAGGGCCTTTGGCTCTCATGCGAAATGATGAGCGGGAGGCCGTTACGGTCCGCCAGGCCGGCCTTCCAATAAGTAATATCGTGCCGAGGCGAGATTGGAAAGTAGTCCCAATCAACCTTTGGCGTGTGGCAGAGAGAGAGATGTCCGTAGTGCACGGAAGGGGAAATGGAGGCGTGGTCCTGGCTCTATAATCTTCATAATACTTCTGGCTCCTGATTTCTTAACTTGGGAAAGTCCGTACTGGTGGAGGAGGCTAGTGGGGGACCCTACTTTTGATTAGAGGGCTCCCAGGGAACAAATAAAGTATTTCTCATTTCTCTGGCTCTTCCGCCCGTCTCATTGCCCAGGAGGATATTCGGCCTCTCCTCTCCCTTACTCCCCAGCTCGACTCGGAGAGGGGAAGAGAAAGGAACAGAAATCAATAGCCTTCCCTTTCCCCATAAATTCAGTGTCAAAAAAGGGCAAAAGCGGGGAAAAGAGGGAGAGTTTAGGATCGGCCTATCTCCGCTCCAGATTCATGTCACAAACTCTGTAGGCCACACTCATCCACTAAATTCCCTCCAAGGTAGGTTCCGCCGCATGCCGCTGCTCGGCCCAATTTAAACTTGACCCATACTGTCCTCCGCCAGGCACAATACCTTCCAGTCCGGCACTACACAGAGTAAAGAATCCGGGACTCGGCGGAATGAGGAATGGAGGTCCAGATGAATAAGAGATGCTCCCCATTATTTGCCCGTGTCCCGAATGCCCACTTCCCTCCACTCCAGAACAGGCCGGATAATTTAAGCATGAGGGAGGTAGAGGGATGCTTAGGGAGAATCAAAAAGTCTGGATTTATTTAGAGGCCTCATTCGGAGAGTTGCGTTTGGGGCCCCAGAGGAAATTGGCGAGCTGGCTGTGCCTTTTAAGTCAAGAAATTGGAATATCAGGCCCAGTGAGTCCTTCCCTTTGATCATCCACCTTGTTCCCCTCTTCGGACCTACATTTCCTAATGCCGAGTCCTGTAGTTCAACTTCCCCTTGTTCCTCAAAAGTGAGGGACTCATAAAAAGAACAAAGGGGAAAGTAGATATATGGATTCCACACTTTCTCGGCCACTCTGCCCAACTGAGTCTGAGTACCTACTATGTGAGTACTTTCCTCTCCGAGAAAAAAGGGTCTGAGGACTTCCGCCTCCTTCCCTCTATTGTCCACTCGGCCAGAAAGTGACAGAGACACTTGAAAAGAAAACTACTCCATTCTCACCAAAGGCCGGGGAAAACTTTGGGGGACGTTCTCGGGGAACGGGGTCCAATTAGGGCCCAGCCTCTCTTCTCCCTCTCTTAAATTAGCCTCCTTAGTCCGGGACCCTTAACTAAGTCACTTAGGGCGGACGGGGCTCTCCTACACATTAAACAGGACGGGATAGAATAAGTCGGGGAAAAGCGACTCAGACGGAGGACCTTAACTTTCCCCCCTAATAAACCAAAAGTAATCCTTAAATGGAATCGACAATAGAAGGGAGCCTCCAGTCTCCTATCACCTAATGCCCAATCAGGAGGGGGAAACGGAGGGGACTACCAAAAGATCATTTAATGGCTCAAGACCCTAGAGTTCCATCTCAATTATGGCCCACGCATACATGCTCACTTGACGCTCTTGGGTCAAAATGTGACTAAATGAGATGTGCACGGCATTATTGAGCCTCCGTACAAGACAATGGGCCCAGCCCAGCCGGATGGAGAAATTCTGTTTTCTGGAATTTAAGACGGAGTACATAATTGTCGGTTGGAGGTGGAGTCGGAGATGTGTTAGCCTTTGTAGGGGAAAACTGGGAAAGCTGATATTCTTGGTCCTGGTCAAGGGGGACTCAATTGGATAACTTATCACTCTCCAACACAAATGGATGTGTTAATCTAATTCCGAGCCCCACGTCCGAACTTCGTACTTTCCCCCAGCCAGCCTACCTTCTTGTCAACCTGGGCAGGAGCTGGAGCTGTTAGGAAGGATCCTCTGCCCGGAAACGGCTGAAGGCCTCTACACTGCTAGAGGATGAGATAGTGCTGCGATAAGGAGCGGGAGAGGAGAGAAAGTCCTCTCGCCTGGGAGCCGTTCTCAAGAGCCCATTTTCAATAGGAACTCAGTGTTGTGCTCTCTGTCTTCTCTCCAAATCCGGCTCGATGGAAATCTTTACCAAACAAAATGCAGACGCAGCGAAAGATTTCCCTCGAGAATCAATTCCGCGTCCTTGTTCCCTCTCAAGTGTGGAGCTATATCGGCCCTTGACAATAGAACCCAAACCGCGTCTGGGGACGCATAACGGGAGGACTCCCAAAAATAAGTACTGGGATACCTTCCTAGTTGGCTACCACACAGCACCCGCCGCCCTCCAAAACAAGAGAGTCCTCGACTCCGGCCTCATAACATCGTAAAACCGTAATATAATCAAAGATTTGGATGATCTGGGAGAATTACTTTAATCGAATTTGAGCTCTTTCCGCCTTCCTCCTCCAATCATGCTTCATGTTCATTCTCCATGCCTGGCCCGACTTATGTCGTTACTACGTGTAGTCCTAGTAGGAGAGGCAGCGACGACGGAGTATCAATAACAATCCTCTTTACACTTCCAATTAAAGGCCACACAACCTGTCAGGCCCAAACTCTAATATGATATTTGGGCATGATTGATGACTATGGAAGTGAGGGAAGGGACTCGGGCTCGTCCATGCCACTCAAGCGGAGGCCCAGCCTTCTGAGCTCATTCGGAGTGGCAGGCAGGACTGTGGAGGCGCAGAGCGGAAACGGCTAGCCCGCTCCACGGGTCATTTAGAACTTATACACTTTAAAGTGGGGAAGGGAGGCAGTTTCCGCGGATTCCGTTTAAAGACTTGTGGCATTTGGGGAAAATAAGGTGGAAATGGTTGAGTGAGACAGAATTAATGGTTACACAGGTCTTTCACACACACACAGAGAGAGAGAGAGAGAGGCGTATAGTGCGGGAGAATGATAGAGAAAGTTAGGGGAAGGGCTTTCCAAAATCCCACATGGGGTTTCCTCTAATCAGAAATACATACATTTTAAGGCCTGTAAGAGTGAAGTCCGGAGGAGAAAGAAGATACAGCTTACATCTACTCTACTTCATCCACACCACCACCGTTTGGCTCGGTGCAGAGTATTTTTGTGTTTTTGTGCGGCCGAAAGTCATTACTTTGTTGGGTCCATTCATAGTTTTGCGAGAGAGCGGAAGGGAGTCTGGCTCTGTGGTGCCTAGTCCATTACTTTGGAGAACAAGACGGGCCCCCGCCATAACCCGAATCCTTTTATCACTTTCTCTGCATGGAGAAAGGTGGTTTATGTGCCTGGGAGAGATTTGGGATCCGGACCACGTCCAGGTCCCTCCTTCCCTGACTCAGGTGGGACAAGAATGGGAATGGGCTGACAAATCCAGCTGACAGAACTCGAGGCCTCAAAATTCATAAGATTCATCCGTCTTGGCTCTTGGCTGGGATGAAGAGCTGAAATCTGGGAAGGTAGTCGGATTAGAGACACGGACTCCGGCGTCCCACTTTATCTCCTGGCCGAGACAATGGTCGTGGAGGACTGGACCGGACAGATCCCGCCCTCCTCCTTAACAGTTGACAGTTCGGAAATGGATTTCACTCTCCGTCTCGGAACCAGCCAGGCCTCCAGACAAGTCCGGAGAGAGGGAAAAAGCTAGGAACTGACGGGAAAAAATGGTTCTGATATTTGTCTACTTCCAAGGATTTATGGCTTCACACAAGAGCCATTTTGTACGTGCTCAATTCCCCGCCAACCCAACTCTCACTACGCACTTCCAAAAGCATCTAATTATCCGGCCAGACGTCAGTCATACGGGGCCTGGGTCATGGCCTAATGGGCCCGGCCTCCCTCCCCAACGTCCAGCCACTATCCCAGGTAGTAGGTACTACTAGATCAAATTGGGGCTAATAATAGGAAAAGTGGGGAGCTGGGAAAAGATTAGGAGAGGGGGAAGTGCATAGCAACAGAGGATATAAATAATCCTTAATTTTCTCTTCCACTCCATTTGGAGGAGAATGGAGTTTCCGGAGGGTTTTAATGATGATTTAAGGGGACTGGCTCCAGCCCCCTTCCAAAGGCCTCTGGTCGTGGGAAGTTGGGCAGGGCGGACAGGTGGGACTGGGCTTACTCAGTCCGCCCTCCCTAGCCCTGTAAGGGGTCAGATTCCGAGTCTAGCCCTGACAGCTCCATTTATTTATTCATGCCTTCCGAGACCCGAGTCCAGGTTCGGAGGTGCCCTGGAAGTCATTTTGAGAGTGCGGAGAGGTGGCAGGTGGTTAAGGGACGTTCTGGGGCTCCTCCAGGACTTGAGTCTTGAAGGAGGCGGATTAGGGCCCGCCGAGGATCTGATGTGGAAGGACGAAGGAACCGGGTGTCTCATAATCTCTGCTCTACATTTGGTTCTCACGGAGATTCCGCCTATTTCATCTCCCGCCCTTCCGCCCCGACTCCTAAGACTAAGGCCCTAAGCCCTGTGAATCTCCCCATCTGCCTCCTTTGACATACTACCACTACGCTCAAGAATAACAGAAAAACAGAGTCCCACTACCTGAGTCCCATCATTTCTCCACATGTGGCGGCCAGGAAGGGAAATGACTACAGTGCACATTGCATTAGGAAGGCGGCGGGAGCGCATTAGTCATCCGAGCACACAGTTTGGGGAGCTCGTCAACTCCCTCCCTCCTCCATAATCCCGAATCCCAACCGGCTCAAGACTCAGGATCATGACTTTTCAATTAGGGAACAGAAAGGAATTCCAGAACCCGGGCTCTGAGTTTGACTCATATTTGGGAAAAGTTATTAAAGTATGATTTTAGTGGTGGGCGGGCCTGAATTCAATTTGGAGCCCCGGCTCAAAAGGTTGGATTGGTGTTTTATGTATTTGATTAAAGAAGGGAGAGACGGAGGGATTGAGGAGTGAGTAGTGAAGCATATTTCATTAATTGATTTTTGGACGGGGCTTAGGAAGTGTGTAGTAGGTATACATGATGTTGGGAGATCCGTGGCTGGGCCTCGTCTCGCCCCGCCTAAGCAGCTCTAATTCCCTTAAGCCTTCTGAATTCTCGTGCTTAAGCTAGGCCGTCCGTCGTCGTGGAGGAGCCCAGGTTGGACTGGGCGGGCCCTCTTTAGTACGCACTTTGGATGCAGAGAGTAAAAGTGAGTTTGGGATGAGGATAGGAGAAAGCGTGGAGGCGTGTAGAGTTCGGGGTCCCAATCTCCCGATCCCCGAGCCCTAAATAGATTTAGGGCCAATAAAAGGGAGAATCTGGGCTGGAGAAAACTATCTCTATGCAAAGGAGCTTCGGAGGTATTTACACAAAGTGAATTCTATTGAGAGTCAATTCAGGTTGAATCCAATCCACTCACTTCCTTTCAATAAAATCTCACTCTCTCTCGACCAAGAAGGGCCCAGGAGCCCCAAATGAAAAAGTCCGGGAATCCCTCATTACACATGCATAACGCCTCCCGCCCGATTATTCCCCTACCCGCTCCGGCCATGGAGTTGTCACTCCGGGCCCGCAAGAGTAATGACAAGGGGGCGGGCCCTAACCACGTGTTCCCGGGAAATGAGAAAAGCGGGGACCTACCTTGGACCACGAGCTTGTTAATGGACTCTGGAAGGGGTCGATTGTTGACTAAGCAATGGTAGTCACCCGTGTCTCCTGCCGTCACCGGATGAAAGTTGAGCCCGTAGGTCTCGCTGTTCAGCGTCACCCGCTCCCGGTTCTGCCAGACCGTCGTGCTCTCCCCGCGAAATTCCACCAGCTTCACTTCCTGTCATTAATTAGACCAACTCATCAGGCCAAGGGAGACTCGGATTTTTAGGCTATGTACTATTATGGCTACTACGCTATGGTAGCTGTTCTGGGGGGAAGGAAAGGGCCCGTTCCGAATCGATCCCCCAATCGATACCTGTCTCCCATCATATGCATGCACATTCACGCCAGCTAGCTCCCTTGTCTCTACACACCAGGTTCTCCCCCCAGCTAAGCACAAATTACATGGCTCTCTAAACACCCGCCTACTTCGGATACAACCAGCTAGCCAGCCAGCCAGCTTAGTGCCCGGGCTCCGAAATTCAATTCAGCATACATAGTACTCCTTTCCTACCTCTCTCTCTCCACAAGAAGCAGGCCTAATGGCCGGTCCTCGTTCCCTCGGCTGGCTGGCTCCTGCTCCCTCCCAGAAATCACGGAAATCATACTTTCCACACTTTTCTCCTTCAGTCCATATCCATACATACTCCGGCCTCTGACTGAGTAGTCATAATAATAAACTTGTTGAGTTTTTGTCACACGCAGTCCTGCCTCGACCTCCTTTCAACCAGCCTCACATCCTTATAGTCCCATTCCTAATCGACTTGAGCCCATTTCAAAAGAAATTCTAAACTTTAATTAAATTTCCCTGAAGGAACCAAATAAAGTCGGAACATAAAAGTTGAAGTTGGTGTGAGGAGTCAAATCAAAATCAACAGATTGAGTCCCCTCACAACGTGATTGGCATTTATGACTCTGACCCGGATTCCCTCCTTTCTCCACTGGAGTGAGTGGGGTGGGAATGGAACCCAGTTCGCAAATAGGAGGGAGGGGACTACTCCTCTTCAATTAATTAATTTGGCAAGTTGGAGGAGGGGACCTGAGTCCGTGTATAAATATTATGTTTTGGAGCGTGATATGCCTGATGGACATGGAGGGCTTGATAGTGTAATGGGACTTGGGATTCGTGTCTGCCTTTTGTTATTCTTTGATAAGAGGCTGCTTGGCATTTCGGAGCACACAAACAAACACTTACAATTCGGACTGGACGGGAAGGCCGGGCTATTTTATGTTTCAAGTGGACCCACTAAACTGTTCATATGCCATTTTATCGTTAATGTAGTTAGGCTTGGGCTAATTCATTGAGTCAGGCCAGCCCAGGCCCTTAGCCCTAATTACTCACAACCGCTCCTGACAGATCCTTTTGAAGTCGTACATCCTCCGCATTAATGGAGTAATGGCACTTTAAATATTAAGCCAACGTCAAATCCCGCCTCTTCAGCCGGACTAGCCCAGGCAGGCCTCCCTTAAAGAGGAGGCCCACGCTGCTGAATTAAATTGGAATTTATGGAAATGGGCTCCGACTATCAAGTGTCAATGTAGGTAGACTCCTGATTAATGGGACTGGGAGCCTGGCCGGTGGTGGATCCCTTGACAAGGAACCTTTCCTTAAGTACCCCGTTCCCCCTAACAAGCTAATTAGTATTCAGAGCCGCCTCCCATCATTTTATCAGGGAATCTCTGACAGACATCTTAAGTACTTATAAATCCCCCTTCGGCCACCCTTCCTTCCCATCACACCATCCATATGCGTTTAGTCCTTCTGACTTACTCCTGGATTGTATTGAGAGGCGGCCTGGCCAGCCGTTGAGCAGCCCCGGCAGAACCACTCCAGAACCAGAATGAGGGAATGCTCGGTGACCCCGGGACAGGCCAGGCTCAGGTTTGCACCTGCCTTCGTCACAACGGTGTCTGTTGCCAGGGAAGTCACGTCTAGAAAGAAAAGAGTGATTTTATTAGTTAGGTACTATTTACTCCAGACTCGAGAACCAACATCTTTGTAAGAGAGGGCCCAATAAAGGCCCAACATTACTCTGATTCAATTTTGTGAGGACACAAGACAGAAGCTCCTTTGTACCTTCTTTTATTGGAAGGAGAAAGTGCCGAGGGCTGGTAAGAAGGCCTCCTATTAAATCAATAGTTAAGCGGCCTAGCTATTTATTACTGGATTTAGAATCTTATTTCCCGGTCCCATTCCCCTTGATGACCGTCATCAAAGGGAGCTGGACGGGGAGGGAGAATTTAGTGCGTAAGTAGAGGCCATTGAATGGGCCAAGAGCCGGCCAAAGTTTCCGGCCTCGGCCGCTCACTTAAATCCAGTTACTCAGACTCCCATCACAGTTCGTTTCACTATGAAGTGTGATTTGGCGGATATCTGGAGAGGAAAGTTTGTAAGATTAGGCCGGGAGTCCCAACGGAGTTAGAGCGTATTTAGTGCGGCTGGAGCTGGATTTGCGTGAGAAGGAAGAAGTGGACAGTTAGACAACTGGTTTCTCTCAGGCCCCCTCAACCTACGCCAGCCAGCCCAATTTATGGATGAAGTTAATAGGAGGGACCCAGGCTCTAATGACATTGAGAGGACCATGTCAAGGGACAAATGGACACTAGCCTCCTCTCCTCCCACCAACTCAATGGAGACGGAATTCATAACATTTAGGAGGACAAAATCGATGGGGAAGCCTCGTCTGTCTGTAGCCGGTCCAGTCTCCTATGGTCATATGGACTCATCCAATTATTCTCCCATCAAATGAGTCCTTAGAGGACTCTCCATCTCATCCCACATGTGGACACAACATTCTGAGACTACCCATAAAGAGTCCCCACTTCCGCCCCACGCACCTTATGGCCAGTGAGTCAATGAAGAAGGGCTCGAGGAGCCGACAGGCCTCGTTCTCATTAGGCTACGACACGTCCGCTGTCACTCATTCACTGTCCAGCAGCCTGGGCTCCAGGATCCCAGGTTCCCATTAAGATGCAATTGGGTGGAACCGGAGGCCGCCGAGATTAGGATCCGAAGAATGGGCCCTTTTCCCTCCGAATTAAAGAGCAGGAAGCCTCCGTCGGCCTGCTGACGCTCTTCTGGCCTGAACTTAGCATTTGTTGCCCATGGACATGGACCAGCCAGCCAGTCAGCCAGCCAGTCAGCCAGCAGGCAGGCAGGCCGGAGCATAGGGACCCAATTTGGATATGAAGGGTCAGCGGGAAATAAAATAGATTGCTCCAAGCCCCGGCCCGAGTCCCTTCCTATTAAATGCCCTCAGCCTCCATCCACTCCCGCTCACCGTATGTTACGTCAAAAGACTTTCCAGATTTATCATCTGCTCCCTCCTTCCCTTCCTCATAACCTCTTCTGAGGGAACGGGAAAAACAAGTCCGTCCCTACATTCAATTACTTATAGCCTCGTAATATTATAAGTTGGGCGGCTGAAGGTTGGACTCAACAAGGAGCTCTGCTGGCTAAATTAGGTATGCAGAGGGCGTGGGGGGAAGGAAGTTCGGACCATTACATTTGTATCATGCGAAACAGGTAGTCTGGTCTTCTTTTATCTACATATACATACATAGTTCCATAGAGAGAGGTACCCTGGAGCACTCTTCCACTTTCCCAGGCCCGAGGTGTTTAAATTAGCAAAGTTGGAGCTCCAGTTGAGAAGAAATGTTCATCAGGCCTCACTACTATTTCTTTTGATTAAGTTGGTGGGAATTAGTATGGAGGCCAGAGTAAGATGAGTCCTCCCAAACGGGATCTGCCCTCATCCGCTCCTCAAAGAAAGAAAGAAATAGTAAGAAAGTGTTCCCCGCTCTATCCCAAAACTCCCGTCCCCTCCCTTTGAACTCCAAGAAATAATTGGGAGGGATCCGGAGCCTAACAATCCGGACTAAATGAATGAAAAGATAAAAGGCCGAAATTTAAATGTGATTTATGTCCCGTCATTCATTCGCCTCCGTTCTGTTACCTATTCGGACTCTAATGAGGATGAAGCGGAGGGTAGCAGAGGTTACGGCGCACCCTCTCGGTCCACAGCTACTCAAATCCCACGCCATTATTGACTCACAAATGATATAGTAGTTAGGGGGTGCCCTCAACCCACCACATTAAAACAATAGTGGAAGAAAAATCCAGACCATTGAAACAATAGTGGTTTGAGAGCACCCAGATTACGATATTTGATGCGACACCCTAACTACTACATTAAAACAATAGTGGAAGAAAATCCAGACCATTGAAACAATAGTGGGTTGAGGTCACCCAGATTGCCATAGTAGATTGCGGGAGCACTTTGAATTCATTAAAACAATAGCGCGACTTTTTTTAGAATAATTCTCAACTCATCCTTATTAAAACAATAGCAGAACAAATTCCATACTATTAAAACAGTAGTGGTTTGAGAGGACCTAGATTACCACAGTTAATTGCGGGTATACTTCGAAATCATTAAAAC
>JAQFZY010000351.1:0-31987 GCA_034696285.1 Hypogastrura burkilli
AATGACCCCCATCGACATTGGCAAATAAACCGTAGTCCCCATATACACATCAGTCTCTTGTTACTATGGGAGACGGAGGAAGACCCACAGTGGATGACCCGTTCTTATTATTGTTTAGTAAACACTGTCAACTTTCTTCCAGCATGTTCTATTCATAGCTCTGCCACCTTTCCCGTTACCGGCCAGTTACAGAATGAATAAAACCAACACACCAGTGAGACATACATAGAAAGACTAACTTATTTAGTAGGATGACAAAAAACAATTCGACAAGTTTCAACTTCCGGACTCGAATTACATTGTTTTCTCAAACATTTGCGCTCTGGGTTCCGCTGAAGTCTTTTTCCGGGTCGAAAGGTTCAAACCTAAGTTAGGCTAGACAGTTAAGGTAGGATAGCCGGAGCCAGACTAGGTTAGCTTAGGTTGGGTTAGTTTTCTCTTTCAAATTTCCAACACAAGACCCTCCATTGAATGTTAAGTACAGAACTGCCATATTGCATTGTTCCAGAGCATAGTACATTATGTGCGCCCCGACGACGAAGAATAGGGAATTAGGGTCCATTCTCTTTGGATTCATTCCATAATGGAGAGGATAAATAGTAGTGTAAATAAATGTTGGAGGGTGTTCCTGTTCCTTGGTGAAAGTAGAGAGAGCCCTCATGAGGCCCTCGAGAGGCTTAGCCAAATCCAGGCTCCTTCATGCATGAGACGGTTCTCTTCAGAATCCTGGGTTTTGTCAAGGCAGGAGAAGCCTCCAGCTCCCAAAGTGCTGGGATTCCTCAATGAAGATCAGAATGAGGGAAATGAAATGACGGAAAACACAAAACCGCATCTTTCGAGACTACGGAGAAAGCCTCCAGACAACTCATCAGGTTGCCTTCCTATGCTTTGCATGATATGGAGACAGGACCCAAAGTTCAGCTCCGCCCAAGTCACCGTTAAGCCGGAGAAAGTAACTAGCCAGAGGACTCACAGTCAGCCAACTATACTACAACCTACAGCTATACCTCCATATACGTATAAGTGTTACTTCGTGGAAGCTTTTAATTATGCACTAGGCCCCGCTCTTACTTAAATCAAATACAGCCCACTTCTGGTCCAAAATTGTCTCCACATAGGACCGCTGTCAGGCCTCTCTCGAGTCACAGGATAAAATAAAATCATTCGGTTGAGCTCTCGAGTTGAGCTACATACGGCAGGCTTTATTAATTTGTATTAAGATTCCCCAGATTTAAATACAAATTCCCTTTTTAATTCCAGGCTTTTAATTACTTTTATGGATTAGGCATGACTAACGGAGACGGAGAGCTACTCTGGCACCAGGTTAATCTATTTAAGGTACTATTCTATGCTCTTCTACAATTTCAGTTCCTTACGGGAACCTATATCATTCATTAGACACAGGATACAATCTTATGGCGCGAATACAGACTTATGGATTTAAAAATTCGGATTTAACTTAATAAGATGCTTGTAAATATAACACAGTAATAGAATCTAAAATATGCCGTGTTATGTAGGTTTCATTATTAATTGCGCCGCATAAGAGAGTTTATTTCTTGTGCCTCCGTCCGTCCGTCCGTGCACAACATAACTCGTAGACGAATTGGAATTAAGACATAGTTGTTTTTTAACCTAATCATCAGCTACACGGTTATAACCGTGGACCCCGGATAATTCGGCCGACATGACCTCTAACGCCAAGGTCACATGGGCGATCAACAAGAAACTTGCACCAAAGTATCTCATGTGGGGTGTCTAATGAAAGGTCTGGTAACAGCAGTTACAGTGGTGACCTTGGTTTTAACATATAACCGTAGTAGTAGAAACTAGCGGTCAACAGAATTCAAAGCAGAGTAACGTGTCAATGGAAATCTCATATCACACAGAATACGGTAGTGACCTTGATTTTGACCTAAGACCTCCCTAACTAGAGGTCACCAGCGGTCAAACTTTGGTAACGTCTCTATGGAGAGCTTAGGTCTCCCATAATATGGTAGTGACGTTGGTTCTGACCTATGGTCAACAAAGGTAAAACTGGACTAGAGTGTCAATCAAGCAGTTGAGACACATATATTAAATGGTGGCCTTCACCAAGGTCGTTATTCATTAGAAGTCAAGATTACGGTGCACGTGTTTATTTCAATCTTAAGATTAGGTATTTATTTTTTGCTGTTCATGTAACTAGAAATTCAGTCTCTCTGGAAAAGAATCAACCCCTAAATTTATACCACGGAATTCAGTACCTTGATATTATTTAGTTTCCTTAAATAGTACCAGCTCCATTTGAATCAAAAACTACTAATTTCGAAACCCATGGACATTTTAAAGTTCGGTTAAAGCATCTGGCATCTCCTGAGTTCTGTATAGCTGTATATGACGATTTAATTCGGAAATCCAAATAAACAAGTTACAAGTTTGAAACTAGTGTAGTATTTAGTTGGCTTCACGAAGATTGGCGCAAAACTCTCGGAACAACCCTTCCATGCAGGTCTACTAGCGGGAACCTAGAACGTCGAACCTGTTCCTTGCCAAAAAAGAGTAGCCTATAGCCCAACCACACTTTTCAATTTACTTTCTGAATTTGGAAATGCAAATTGGCACCGCCGCCTCTCATAAAACTTTACGAGCCCAGGACTATGTAAAATCCTTGAGAGAAATATTGCAAGCGTAGCAAAACCAATTGTCATAAACCTTCCACATATTGTTGGCCGGCCCCACTAAAGTCACTTTTAATACTCTAAGTGATAATTTAGCTGCCGAAGTAGGGTGGGGGACAATATCCATTAGAAGGCCGGAGCACGTAATGCTCTGATCATTAACACCTTTCTAGGGGAGTTGGGCGAGTCATTTGGAGGATGTTGATCGAATCATAATAAAACATTGGGGATGATGATGGGTATGTATGTTCGTAAGCGGGTTAAAGAATGATTTGGGCCTCCTAGGAAATGAATAGGGTCATAAAAAGGCGTGTAACACATGGACCTAATAGTTTATTACCATGCCCTCCGTCTTCCCTTTCATCCAAATAGTATAATGCTTTCCTGGTCCCCTGACTTTGGCTCGCTGAGGCCGGCCTAACTTGGGCAGTTAAGCCAGGGAGCTTGTCTCTTCCGACTCAAATAATTCTTGGGCTAATCCATTTTCCCAATGGGCTCCTGGTCCCCCTTTTCTCACCCCAGCCAGTACTACTTCGTAATAAATTAATTAGGGACCAAGCCTGTTCCCGGAATGTTTATAATTCCAGGTTCCAGGCTTCGGAATCAAAAGATACTTTTAAATTGTTTTGGGCTTTCTCTTTTGTTCTAGACAGGGTTTGAATTTAGAAATCTCGGCCTCTTTGTAGTCTAGCATGTTTAAATAATTTGAGTCTAAACTAATTAGTGGAAGCGTGGCTTACGTTGTGCGGCCCGGATCCTATGCTGGCAAAACATGTCAAAATATTCGTTTACAGTAAAGTTTTCCATGTATTTGTATTTGTATTAGGCTCTCATGCAATCGGTTTTATTTCAAAAACTTTAGTTTTGTACTTTTTTCCCCTTGCTGTTTTTTTTGACAAAGTAATACGGATTAAAACTCGTAATTCTTATATTGGACTAATTCAGAGGAAACTACACAATGCACAATATACGCAAACGTAAGCTAAATATTATTTTGCTTTCTGATCCTTAAGAACTTCTTTACGATCACAAATTATAACGCACAATAGGCATTAGTACAAGACTTTAAATTTGAACCATATGTAAATTCAACAATAATGTATGTATATTATCAAAGTACATTATGTGAGACTCCGACTTAGGCACTACATCTCAGTATGTCTTCAAAATCAGAATTATACTTATACTCTGTTCTTAAGCAATTACGCATTAAGGTAAACATGTTTATTTATTTAATCCCTGTCCGATTTATAAAATGTGTTAGGTATTAAAACAGAAAGCGCGTAGGAGCCGAGCACACTACTCATCCGCTAACTCACAGAAAATGACGTCGAGAGAAGGATAATACTCTAAACAAGCTGACTCCATTTGTATTTGCAATTAGTAGGCTGATATCCCTAATTAGACAAGCAGGGCAGTGTTTTGAAACTTCGTGTTTCTTAAACAAAAGGATGAGAAAGAGAGGCTTTTAGTAGGATTTAGGGAATGCTCATTCACTGATAATGTGCTCCACATATAATGTGATTAGGGGAACTTAACCCATTGTCAGGTGCAGAAAGGCCTCATGAAATTGGATGCAAATATTTTCAGTTTCTCTCTCTGGGAGTCATAATTCCACAAAGAGACCTCATCCTCTCGGCCCACGTCCAATTACTGCACAAGCCGCCCCTTGAGACTCAATATTCCTACGGAAGAAGGATCCTGAAGCCTTTTGTCCCCTTCGCGTCAACATGCGTCAATACATATGTAATGGAATAAAGGGAGACGACGTGGCGTGGGTGTACTGTATGCGACTGCTCGGGGATAAGAGCTAACTGGGTTACCTGTACAAATACTATGCTTTTCCGCATATAAAGGCCCACAGGAAATATAAGAAAGCCGTAAGGTAGATAGATCTCCTGTATTGAGATCTCAGGCCTAATTCCAGGCTTATATTATATGACATATTATATGCCTAATGAAGTCATTGGAGCGTGAAGTAGAAATTAGGTTCGCGGGTCGTAATTTATGAATAATAGCTCCGGGATCTCCTGGAGTGGGCAAATAATAAATCAGATTGCGTAGGGCTAGGACGTAAATAGATAGGAGAACTGCGGAAGAGAACTGTGTCTTAAATATGGTTTTAATTTAGAGCCGGCGTCCCCGGAGGGAGTCCACGAGAAAAGAATCCCTGAATCAGATACAGCTCTCTATAGGACGAAAATCAGGGACGGGGTGGTCTGAATGTGGGATGACGGAGGTTATTCTCCGTTAGTTATGATTTGATCAGGCCGGAATCTTGGAACTAACTACACTATAAATAGGAGTAGAGGGGAGCCGAGTGAGAGGGACGTGGTGAGTAAGTATAATTCCGGGCCCCTGCCCGCCGTAATGGTCTCAGGGAAGATAAATAGGGAAGAAGTAGCTTAGAGTCGGAGAAAAATCTGAGTTCCATCATCTAGACTGGAGAGAGGGAATGGAGATAGGAAGAAAGTCGGAGACTCCGTGAGATGATTTCTAAATCATGGCCTGTGCGTACGCGTAGGCCGTTCACTCTAGCAAGGCTCCGTCTGTCTGGTCAAACAGCCGCCTATTAGCCCATATTCTACTACTCTGATACTCTAATCCAGTTCTACCTACAGCAGGAAGGCGTATGGACTTCGGCTCAAATCATGTAGAACAGGAACAAAGTTTCCGGGCCGGCTAGTCAATCTTGAGAGCCTAATGCTTCATTCCGAATTTATGCACGAATGAATAGAGAACAAAAAGTTATGGGCCCCGCCTCCCCCAGCCACATAACCACCGGGCTCTAGACCTCCTGAATTATTTTCGGCGTATCCATAAAAATTTCAGCAAGAGCCCCTACAATCCACTTCTCTTTCTTGGAGGAAGGGCCTTGCAATTCAAAGAGAAAATAATATTGTATATAGTAGTACTATTTACTTCAAGGCTCACATGGAAAACATACACTCAGGCTTATAGAGTCTATGGTCAAAACTTTGAAACAAGAACTGATTCTAGCCGGTGCTTAACTGTTAGAGAGTATGAGCACTCTATTACGGATTTCCATCTCTCGTATATGAACATTCTTCAGAGTTCAGAAATAGATGGGAAGTCTCTCCTAATTAGAGTCAAGTGTTGTCCATAGTTTTCTAGCCACTTTCAGCGTTGCTGAGATCCCGAGTGGAAACTTGGAATTGGCAAACCCAGTTTGTTAAAAGGAAAAGCTAATTAAATTCAACAGAGATAAAAACATATCAAAGTCAAAGTAAAGCTTCGCTAAATAAGTGAATATTCGAATTCCTCCACTAAAATTATTTTTATATGAATATTTTTAATGAAGAAAAAAAGTTTTTCACGAAAACTTATTATTAACTGATTACATTCGTTAGTCCCAACATAAACAAAAACATCAAACTTAACTTCATAGGGCTTAAGTATAATCACACATAGTGCTGGTTTTACTGAGTTAAAAAGTTGCACTTCACTACGTTGCATTTTTAAATAAATCTGTGATTTTAATGGCGCTAAATCAGCGTCAAAATCAGGTAATGCTAACAGAAGAGAGGTGATGAAAATTTTAGTGACTATAGTGCACTATAACACAGTAAGTAACGGAAATAAATAGTTTCTTCAATCTGGAAACAACTCCGTTTTTCAGTTTCATTTTTTGAAACAGTATTTTTTCTATACTCACGTGATTCACCAATATTCAAACACCTATACTTTGCTGACTGATACGTTTTCACTCTAGTCAAGTACTACTTGACTAATCTACTCAGCGTGCACCATCTACCTCTTTGAAATCGTTAGGGTATCTTGATATTTTGGAGTGACCTCGAATTTGCCCTTATCTGACCCGACATGAGCCCGGAGCCTGTCACTCAACCTAGGCCTCATGATAAGTCCCATACGTAGTCCGCACTTAATAGGAGCGGCATAAGTGGTATTAAAGATTTAAGGAGTTCCGTTCCAATTACTAGCTCATGATTTAAAGATAATACGTTTTCCTTACTCCGACATCAAAGCAGAGGGGGATTTTTTGCATGCGTGGCCCAACTTTCTCCACATATGCAGGGTAGTACCTTTCTCCCACTGAGTTGGGGATCTAATCCGATATTATCATCCCATTTCATATCGTTATCTCAAGAGGCCCTTTGGAATTCCCCCTACCTCATATTCCTGGGAAAGGAGGGGCTCGAATTAAGTGGGACTCAGCGCTGAATTGGGCTCAGATGGGAAGTGCTGAGTTGGGGCTCGGGTTCTTCAAAGGAACGGGCCTCTCAGGCACCTTCTCCTACTAAATCTCCAACCTACTACAATCCTAGCCCTTTGTCTTTCCTCTTCCCTCAAAAAGTCAAAGATGAGGAGTGCTGGGAGGGAGAATGGGGATTGATTTTATCCGGCCTCCGCTCATATTCATTCCAGGCTTAGCTCGAGAGAAACTTCTTAAATTCTTAATGTCCTCCTCAACTTCCCGCCTCGGATTATTCGGGTCTCTTGTAACCCATTTAGGGGACCCTTTGTGAGCAAGTGAGAGACTCCATTATGCACTCCCTAAGCGGTGGGGGCCTTAGCCCTACTCCGGGCCTCGAAAATATGCTGGTTATACGAAAAGATTGTCGGATCCAGCGGCGCATCCAAGATTGGACTTTGTCCGGGTGCAATGCGTTTGTTAGACATTTAAGAAGAACGGTATTCGGAACAAACAATTATTAAAAAGGTGATTTTTGGATCAGGTTGTGTTGCATTACTTTAATTTAGGATGGCTTAGGCTACGTCTAGTCATAGTTAAAAAGGGATGAAGAAAGACAAATAAATCTCGGAAAAAATAATTCTGTACAGTTGGATTCGAAAATCATAGTGGGCATAAAATTACAAATATTCAAAACAAGGATTAAGTTTTACGGTTAACTTGACGAATGGTTTAATTTTGCCATCGTAGCGCTTATGATTCGTATTAATGAATTTTTGTTATCCAAATGATTGCCACAGGTTCTTTGCTACTTAAATAAAATTATGTTGGTTAATGACTCTTTAAAATAAAATGTACGCAGCCATTAATCCAAGAAGATTCTTAAAAGCACCTTTCCGGGCTGCTCTCAAAGCCCAATCCGAAACTCGCCGCTGGTCGGATCCCGGGAATCCTTTCACAGGGATCCAGAATGGAGCCCAATTTTAAACAGCTGTGAGGGCTGGAGACGAGATTGAGTTAGCATCTCCCATAATTACATACACTAAAATTTGCATCTCCAACCACTTGAGTCTACTTTTGGCCCTGTTTCGCACGCGTTCCTTAGCTCAAGGAAGACTTTGGTTTGAGGTAATTAGGATTACAACAAAATTAAGGACTCGAAAACTTCGAAGAAGAATCAATTGACAGGAACTAGGGTCCTTATAGTGTAATTGGTTTTGAAGCCGTCTTTATCCCAGCACTTGTAAGCCACTCTGTTGGTAAACAGAGTATAGAGGCTAATTCTATTTCCCCGGCACATGGACCTTGTAATGGGATTTGAGGAAGATATTATCATAATAGCATTACAAGGGCTGTTTTACTTGAAGGCGGACGTGACTAGGATTTGATCCAGGAGGAAACAAAAACACGGCATGAGTAAAACTCCGCGTACTCGAAAGCTTCTTAGTTCCTTATTTTACCTCGAATATTCAAATAGTGGGTACTTATTTCATGCAGCGTGAAAGCAGACGGCACACCAAATAATAAGCTAAGCAGTTCCTCTTTGAGGTTACTAGTTTCTGCCTACTATCGATCAATTCAGAATCCCTAAAAATATGAATGGGTGAATCCTCGTGTGTGGAACTAGCCTCCAGATCCAGACTGATGAAGTGATGAATGAAAACCTAAGCCAGAGTCTGATTTACGCTCCAAAGTTCCCCAGACTCTTAATGTCTCAAACATGTGGTTTAGGATCTTCAAGTTTGTAGGGAGCACAATGTTTTGGCACGATTACGGTGAAAGTCACGCAGCTCCCTCTCAGTCTCATGGATACAGAGACAAGGAAAAAGGGCCGAGCTCTTAGGGACTAGGCCTAGTCATTCTGTGTGTATAAGACTTTATGTCAGGAGCATTAGGAAGGCCTAGCCTACGTAGTAACCAGAGTCCATAAGACAACAAAACCGGAAAAGAAGAAAGTTTGAAGTTTTCCTGGCTCCTTCTCCCCTGAAGGCAGGCACTCGTCCTTCCGTAGCCCATAAGGTGGAAGCCTGCTATAGGAATTACGGAGTCAGGGAAAGAGTATTTTTAAGGAAATTGATGTGTCAGCTACAGACAATCATGAAGTTGATGACAGGGGACAACATCCGTCCCTCTAATGTACATATGGATAAAAAAGTTAAAATATTATTGCAAAGACAATGTTTGTACTATTCTGCCATTTCTTGCTTCCCCGGAACTGGAAATCATGCTCAACTTCGGGATTCCTAACGGAAGTAAAGTTAAATACATAAAAACTCCTCTCTAGCTTCAGAAGGAGCTTCTCAAACGGGGAATGAAATGGGCCCTATGCTAATGCTTCTCTAATACATTAAGCTCCACAGGAGGCTCCATTACATTCTTTTGTCTAATATACTGTAATATTCTTATTATGGTCCCCTTACGTTCTTACGCAGTCTTTGGACATTTTGGGAGGCATTTTAGTTTAATTGGGGCCAAAGAAAAGTGTTTTGGAATGACAGATAGCAACAGTAAGTTTTCCGTACTTGGGTGACAATGTAGAGTTAAATTTGGAGTCACTTTTAATGGGGACCAAAATAAACTGACTTAGACGAGGTTGTATTGGCGAAAATCCCAATTGGCAAACTTTACTAGGCTTAACTTATCACTTTATTTAGGTCAGGTATTTTAAAAGCCATGACCTAACTCCCCTCGCAAATACGATTGCAATATCACCACTTAATTTAACTTGGTTATGTACATATAGAATGTGGATTAGCATACGTAAAATGTGACGCTTCTGGAAGAAGACGAACTTTTTTTTGTGTGCACCCACTAACGGTTGTTGAGCGTCTACGTGATTGCTAGCGTACTTTCTAACTTACTCCAGAGCTAATGATAAAGGATACGAGAGAGGGAGAGATGAAAGGAACTTATTTTTTAGTAGGAGGTGGACCCGCTGTGCTTATTGCCTTTCCCTTATAATAATAAAGAAAGTTTCCACCAGAACCCTGTTGGGAGGCAATACATCTGCTCTATTTCTCAAATCCGCCCAGTTGTACATTCGCTAATGCAACATGTGTACAATTGTCCCTCCTCCATAACCATTATTTTTACTTTAAAACTTTAAATGACTCCCATATTTTATTCACACTTGAACGCAGACACCAGAGCCCCTCCGTATGTCATGGCCTCCGTGTAGCTCCAACAGAGAAAATTGGGGAAGATACAAGGAACTTTTTACTTTTATCGTATCCAAGAAAAAGAACTAGGACTCAAAGTACGGAGCACACCCTCTAATTATTTCTACCATGTATTTGGGCTTAGGAGGTTTCTCGTGGAACAAAAGTTGTCTGCGGAGGAGCGGGAACCGGAGCAGAATGGATATTGTAATCACGCCTGAATTCTATTCAATATTCTATAAAACAATTTATTCATGTAGCATAACCCCAACCCGTATCCCGTATTGAAAAAGATTCACAATTTTCAAATTCTCATCTCATACCCCGAAGCCATAAAAACTGGGCCTACGACACGTGGAAATGCCTAGTGCTATTTTTACATATTTTTTACTTTCATGAATTTCTCTCCTTGTCCTGAAGAAGGAAAGTTCATCTTTGTTTTCCTTCTTCTCCTATGAATCTTCATTCTGCGTCCGGCCCGGGTCCAACGTGTGGCCATAGCCACACGCATACATGAAATTCTCGTAATGTGTAATTTCTGTATGGGGAAAGGGGGCTTTAGGAGAGGAAAAGAAAATAGACGTGAACTTAATGGAACCAAAACTTGAGAAAAGAATGTGTGAGAAAGTAAGGGATACGGGGGTTGTTGGAACAATTGAGCCGCGGCCGCTCTGTATGGATACCCAAAAAGTTCCGCTAAGAGGAAGAAGACCTATCTGTATTTGGCTCCAGACAGTGCGAGTACAGCTTTCGATTTGAGGAGGGCCCAAAACTTCAAAATAGAGAATACTTCAACTTTTCATGCCGGAAAATTGTTTTTAATGGAAAAATGATTTATAGGTAAACTTTTTATAGTCCAAACCTAACTTCATCGAATGGAAGGGACTTAATGAAACACATCCAACCCTATTCCAACTTAAGAGATTGGATTTGCTATAAAAATATTCATAATCTAAATATGTCTATAGATTATTAAAAATTATTGCGTTAGAAAATTAGTAGGCGGAATTCTTTTCAAACATTCACAACTGAAGGGCTAAACTAAGTGGCGCATAAAAAAAAAAGCTTTTAGCATAAAAAGTTTAAACTAACTAACTGAAAAGCTTCAATTCAGTTGGATGAAGTTGTTAATTTATTCGATATAGTCGAAACGTAGTATAACCTAACCTGGTGTACTCTTACAATAGTAACTTTTCGATATATGAAATAATATAATTTTATCTTGACCATTTTTTTTTTTGCTAAAATCTATATTCTAAAGCTGCTGTATTATTAAGTTTTTCTTTAAAATATATTTTGTACAAATTTGAAATATATTTTTTGGAGAATTAGGGGGGGGGGGAACAATGTCCACAGTCTATTCTTATCCTTTATACGCCGCATGGGGTCGGGCACAGAAATCAGGAGTTTCCCGAGCCTGGTCTCCTGCTTTCACTTCCTTTTCCCCATTTCCACATTCTAAATGGTAAGTCCGGGGACTAGGCACTCTACGAGCTTTCTTTTGGAAGAGAAATCTTTCTAAATTTCTGTGTCATGGCGTGTTCTAGGCCCATGCCTTCCCTTCCCGACTGCAGGGTGCCTAATACGCTGTAAATGAAATTCATACGTGTGTACGCTTTCCCAACTTGGACTAGGTACTAGTGTAGCGGAGTCTGTTGCGAAGTCCGTGACGGGCCTCTTCACTCTCCCTGGACCCCGCCGTCTCGGCTTAAACAAACTACGTAACTTTTTGAGTAAAGTGAAGCTTCGTTAAAGAATGAGAGTAAGATCCCTTCTGTTCCCTGACGGCCGCCTCAGTCTGGGAGGATCATAAAGTTTTCTTTCAAAATGTTTTACTCATCCGTGACACAGATTTTTATTCCCTCCTTGCGAAATCCGGCTTCGAACCCGATGTGTGGACATAATAAAAACAAGCTAAGAACGGGACCAGCTGCTCACAGTTCTAGCACGCCTCTCCACTCACTCTCAGGCAGCAGAGCTCCAGCAGAGTACTCTTTTATATTCGGGTTGGAATCATAATTCCAGAAAAGATTAATCCAGGCTCTTTGGAGGACAAATGGGAAATTGCATTAGGCCGGGAGCATAGTAGGTAAACAGTGTGGAGGGGGGCCTTAAAGCGGAAGTCTCCAACCTTTCGTCTCATATATTAGGCAAGATTAAGATTTATACAAAGAGGAGGAGAAAGTTCGGGGCTTGAGTCCCAGCCCACCCTTTCTTTCTGGCTTAGCAGACTGCATAAAATCGGATTTTAAATGTAGAGGAATTATATCCCGCCCGTCGTCTAGCCGCTTTCATTATATAATACTACTTTAGTGGAGAGGGGGAGGAGGGGGAGGAATGGGATGCGACCCACTATCCAAAGGCCTATCCAAAAGTAAAGAAACTTTGGAGTCGGATGTCGGGATCCAACGTTTTCCGCTTACCCTCTTTATACAATGGAAATGGGCTCTCGCATAATGCAGAATGTGGGAATGGTCGGGAAATGTGTTACCAGGCGGAAGCAGGGTTGCCAAAGTCTTGAATCAGACAACCTATCACGAATATTCGTAGTTCCGTCGAATCCAAACATTTGTAGTTTGTGAAGTAGTATCTACCTATTGGAAATATCTGGCATAAAGATGTAGCGTTTTGGCTTAAAATGCTAATGTAGGTTCTGAAGCTACGTACGCTCACATAACTCAATGACGGCGTTCCACAAGATATACTTTTTAAGAATTCATGTTCAGGGGAGAACCTCAATTTAGTATTTAAGAATTGAGCCCTAAGGCATTCTATTTTCGGAGTGTCACTCCTTAACGGGTGAAACCAAAGTTCTAACCCCAACACTAAAATCAACTTTTCAAGTCAAATTACTAACGAGATTCTAATACAGTAACACAGCACGTGCGCACGCGCACGTGCACGATTACTAGGGTTGCAACAATATTTTTCCTCCAGCAAAACTATTACACATTCAGGAAACAGCTTCATATAAAAAATGTTGCTCTTTTAGGAAAAACTATTACTCGTTCAGGCAAAAATATTGCTCGTTCAGGTCAAAATATTATTCGTTCAGGAAAAAAATGTTACTGTTTGAGGAAAAATATTTCTCGGTTTTAGTTAATGCGTTCAAATTCATTCTCTTGGTTTATTTTTTCGGTTGCTTTGTAAGTCAGTTTAGATCCTGGAAAGGTATTCAGTGGCTTATGTGAACGTTAAAGTTTAATACATTTGCCTGTTTCGTACACAATGAATGTGCAATTGTAGGATAATTAAGGGCTTTAACTTGATCCATGTCTTAGAAGATCCTTAGGCTTGACTCCGTGACTTGATCTATAGAATGTAAATGAGTCCCCTACACGGAGTCCGAGCCCATTAAGATAAATAACCAATAAGCGTCAAGGGAAGTCGTAATTTAAGATCCCCATGAAAAGTTTCCGGAAATCTTTCCTCGGGGGTCCCCGCTGGGCCGAGGAAATCAGCCGCTTGAGCCCTAGTGTCATCCTCCTCATTCAACTTTCCCAAACTTTTCCTATAAGAGCGGGAGACCGTACTACTATAGAGCAATTAAGCCGTTATAGCCTGTTCACTCCTTGGCTAGTTGAGGCGGGATTGGAGAAAGGAGGGAAGAGAGGCAAGAGAGTCAAAGGCCTCGGCCTATCCTATTATGAATTACGATGGACTGGAAGAGAGAGGCTCTCATATCAGAGCCCCTTATATACTAGTCTCATATAAATAAGGTAGATGACAGGAATGGGAAGAGGAAGGAGACGACGGCGGTGGATTTGTGGGAATACTACATATTATTGAGGGGAAATCAGGGAGAGGCTGGGAGAAAGTTCTTTCAGTTGGAGTGTGTGGGGAACTGGGCCTTAGAGCCTGTATGGGAGTGCGGGAACATGTCTCTAAATTAGAGCCTCCTTTCAATTCCCGAGAGGGAAAAACAGAGTTTCTAATCAAGATTGATTTCCTGGTCCGGCCTATGGCAGATATCCCTACTTGCCCCCACAAGCGCGTTCCCTTTATCAAACCTAGACTTTTTCCTCCCTTCAAAATCAGATTAGCTCACTCCTTAGTACCTAGGCCTAGCCGCATTCATTTCTATTAATTTAAAATAAGTTAATTACTGGGCCAGGAAATCAAAAACTTTAAATCACTCTCAGCCTGTCCATAGGAGGGGGCTCTAGTACTCACACTCACGTAGTACTACTACTCGAGGCATTACATAGTGAGGATCCAAGAAACTCGTTTCAGAGCTCAGGATCCGGCAGGCTCTAATTTACCAGTTAGGTTCTAATTCAGAACTTAAAGTTCAAAATTAGGGGAGTATAGCGTAGTGGTATTTTAGGCTGAAGTTGGATACGCTCAGGACTTTTAATTAAAATGCACTTAGTTCAAGTGAAAGCTGAGAGTTTAAAGAAGTTCGGTAGGGATGCTTGCTATCAGACGACCCGGAAACCTTCTCACACATTGTAATAGATTTTGCATGAATTTTCATGTCAAAAAATATAGTTTTCCTTTTAATATCGAACAGAGAAAACTATAGCTTTCAGCGGAGTCAAGTATTTTTTGGTATAAATGTAACGTAACCGAATTAATTTTATCCTAGCAACAGTAACCTAACCTCACCAAATAAGCTATTTGGATTTTGCATTTTCATGTATAAGTTACAATTATTATTGTTAAATTTTCTGGTGATATTTACTGGATTATTAGGCCATGTGCCACAGATACAGAGGTTAAAGGTGAACAGGCTTCAAGAACTGAAACCTTACCCCGCCCACATAGGAGATCAAAGGTGTAAAGGTAATTCTAATTATCTGAGACACGGCAGAGAAGTCCTTTGACGTTGATTTGTTTGTCTAGAAACAATAAGTATACTCTTTTCCGATTATGTATCGCACGTCAGTCTAAAACTTTCCCTTGTGGAGAACAAATGGGGGCAAAGCCTTATTTAATCAACTACTCACGTCTGTTACGCTATCAATTTGAGTTCTGCTCAGAAAAAGTCTACCAATCATGAGATGGGCAATAAACTTAATCCTCCCTAAGTCCCTTAGGAGAACTCCAGAGGCTGGACCCTGGAAGAATGAGGAGAAACAATTTTTGGAAGGATGTACCTGTCTGGCGGGATTCTAAGCACAAATGTATGCATGAGTGAAATCAGGTTACTAGGAGCTTTCTTGCTTTCCTAGCTGTCTCATAAATGTAATTTATGCTAGGTTTTCTGGTAAGACAGGAGGATCATTTCTCATTTAAAAGAATACAAGGAGGGCTGATCCTTTCTGGACTTCCCTTATGAAGCCGTCAAAATAATGATAGGTTCAGACAGGCGAGATGAGGAAGGCAGTTAAATGACAACTTATTCCAAATTATATTACTTAAGGAACCTACCATAAGGCATTAATTTTGGGTTCTGGTCATGTTAGAGCTACTGTAAGGAACTAGGATGGACGTTTCGAGACCTCGACAGTTTCTGGATCGAGCCTTCGAGATTCCGAGGTCTATTTCTGGAGACAGGCAGATGCTTCTGAGCTATATGCAAGGACGACTCATCAGTAGTTATTTGTAAAACCATTATATAAATTTACATGGGAAATAGAATATTTGATAGGAATGGACTCTATTTGTTTGTTCTCTGAAGTATAACTACACTACGTACAAGGATCTGCATTTTGAAGGAGGCGTAAATAATTAAAACCCGATTTTACGGGTAGTCGGACCAATTATGATTCTAAACTTACAAACGGCCAAACATTTCCCGACCCAATATTCGGACCCAGCTTGCCTCACAGCTCCAAGTAAATCAATTTCGGACCTAAATAGGTCTGATGACATGGGCCTCCGCCTCCTTCATGAATTCTTTAGAAGTTCATTTCAAAAGTGAATTCCCTGTCCGCCTACTAAATGCTTTCTAAATAGAGGAGGGAGGCCGGGAGAGTTATTACATTTTAATTCTAGGAAATCCCCTCGGACGAAACCACAGCTTTGGATTAATAACTGTACAACAAGTTCCGAAATTGCATGATTCAGGGTTCGGAACTCACAACGGGGTGCAATGGCCCAGTTTAAAATACACCGTGTCGAGTGGAAGGAGTCAATGTAGGAATCCTAATTATAAAGAGTGAAGAGCAATATACATGTGCTCTGAAGGACTTAATAAGACGTCTGTTTTCTAAATTACAACATAAAGTATGGAGAATGCTTAATATATGAATATGAAGTATGCACTTATTTGGTTAGGTAGTAAGAGCCGTATTCAAATACTCTCGTAGTCTAATCGTTGACCCTTATTCCTTATTCATTTCTACGATTTTATTGACAGTAGTGTAATTAGATAGCTATATAGCGGTAATTATGTTATTTTCTACTAAGCCCAATGTGAGCAAAATTGCGTAACCAGTAACCTAGTACATACATTGGATTTCAATATCAATTGCGGTGTTTTATTCGTATGGCTATGGAGTAATGCCGGCCCTTCTGAACTCAAGCTGTAGCAATTTTCTGTGAATGAGCAAAATTGTGTAAAATGATATTTGACTTTCCTTCCCCGAGCGCATGTGGATTACTGATTACTTCTCACAAATAATCCAATTTATCCCAGACGAACAACAAGTAGACACATAATCTTCCAAAATGGGCCTCAATTTTCGTAATAAAGGTTGCCTATTATATAACGGATGATTGGATCGGATAATCAAGTATTTTCCTATGTAATACTAATACTAGAGTAACTCCAGCTGGTCCAGATCCGCACATGTGGATTACATATAATGAAAACTCTTTCCTTGAGCTCGGCTCAAAATTGGTAGTAATTAGATCCGCCGTTCGTAATTCGAGCTCATTTCCCCCAATCTCATCCCCTAATGATGGGGACCTTACATAAATACTAGTTCTGATACAGGACCTGGAATTCGGGGGGCACACGTGGCAGAGGGAACGGATACCGTGGGTTAGTTGCGGGTGCCATGGTCCTTTCCCAATTCTAATGATGTAGGTCCTGAAATAATAGGAGGGTTCAAAGAGAGGCGTACTCACCCTGAGCCTCGGATGTTAATAGGAGTGTAAGGAGGACCAGACTCGCCGTAATGATTTTTGATTTCTTGCCCATTATTTCTGACGGCCCGTGGACCCAATGGACCATCACGCAGTAGCCCATCAGACAAAGGAACATTGACCTCTAAGCTGGTTCTCTGGACCTAGAAGGAGAAAGGCCGCTTTCTCCACTGTCAGCTATTATTGTTTTCCTCCTAATCCCTCCTAATGCTCTCTTATCTAATGCGTAGTCGGGATCCAAACAGTCACAATTTATTCCCCAGGCCAAATTCAGTTAATTAGATGGGCCTGGGCAACGGCCGGAGATTGTCTGGAGAATGGGACCCGGAGTCCCAGCGGTTTCAATTCTGGGAACTTGTTGGGCCTGGCGTGACAGACCAGGCTATTACATCAAGTTTTCCAAGTGTTCGACTCTATTGTTGTTCGGTTTGACTGTAGCCGGTGTCCAGCCAGTCACTCCCCTGTCGGCTTGGGGGGAGCGGAAAAATGGAAAATGAACTTGTCACACGTTTCATAGTTTCGTAGTGCGGGTTTATGGGCTCCCCGACTTCGCATTTCTGTCATTTATGGGAACAATATTTCTGGCCGACTCAAATGTATTGGATTCGTCGAGGAGGCACTCCTATTCAATTCCCCTTAGTCCCCCTCTATTTACGAGGCCTTTCTCACTCGTTAGGATTTTATGACTGACAGAGAGAAGTAGTTCAGAGGGCCCACTTGAGTTTTATTGGGGGACCAATCCTGTAGGATCTTCGAGGTCGGCCCTGGTCCGAACGGGTTAATTAAGCAGGCCTGCTGGTCTCAAACCTCCAATAATGTGTATATTTTCGGTCAAAATGGTGTATTTAGCACTTCATTGAGGAGCGGGTGGCCAGGGCTGGAATGTGGAGTCCTTCTGGATATTGGGCTCGTAGCCGCGTGGACTGAGTCCAGGAGCCCGAGGTCTGTCTCCGTGTCCAATAATGGGATATTGCCCTTTTATTAGTATTCTGGACACTACGAAACTTCAGTCTGTCCGGGTTCCGGCAAGATCCTTCTCGAGGTTTAGGCTGGCTGTTAGTTTGATCGTCTCACCCGCCTACAGCTATTGGGCGCACTTACCGTTAGTGAGTGTACTGGGTCTCTGGGCCAGCTCATTCATGGAGCTTGCATATTGTAACTGTTTAGTGGCGGCTCGTTCCGGGAGGCCTGATCCTATCTCCGGAGTAACAATATTTCCTAACGATGTGGGGACAGGGAACTCTGCAGTTGTACCCTGCACTGGAGTATTCAATGGAGCAAGGAGACAGACAGCTGGAACTTGTATTTTTCTCACACGATTATTCCTTTCTTCTTTCTCCGGCAGGTATAGGATAGGCCTGGATATATGTGGTTGAGCTCAAGACGGGATCGGAATTCCCAAGTCCGTAGCCGCAATGTTTGACTCTGTAAAAATATAGAAGAGAAAGTGGGTAAGGGCTTCAATTAGTTTGGTCGTCCATACTTACAATAATACTCATCAGAATTACTTGGCTCGTGGATGAGCAAAGAGTAATAGGATGAAGGTTTTGGCAGAGTTAGGCTTTTCCACTGTTCTACTTTTTACTAGAACTATTTATAACGTTAATAGTCATACTATCATGTATATGCCAATGCAAGTATGGAAATTCAGAAATAGGGAACTTCGTGTAGCCAATATGAATTTATCCAGCTTTATCCAGCAGTGATTATATGTATTTTATTTCTAGCATCGCTGTTGTAGTCTGTAACATTACAAATAAAAATAAGTATTTAATATTTTTATTCTATCAACTAAAATGAACACCTTGATACTATAAAAGTTCAAGTTACCTACAAACTCCATTTTGAAATAAATAGTACTGAACTTACGTTTATCATTTATTTAAGAATCACGTTTTAGAACAAATATCGCCGTTAAAAACAGTGTATCATAAAATTATATTCATAATCTTCATTTTCCTAAAAAATTAAACTTTGGATTTGACTGTGATTTTCTCGATCCATGCTAGAATTTCATATTAGTAGCCGGGTAGTATGTAAGGCATAATTGCTAATTACGAATCACAACAGTATAAAATGTTCCCCGGGCAGTATCGTCCTAAACCTTGTACATGCCCGTAACATACGCCTACGGGACCTTGCACACTTCCAAGGGAAGGAGAGAAAGGTCCTGCTTAACTAAAGACAGCAAATCTTGTGTCTCTCGACACAGTTGGGAGCGGATAAGGTTAGGCCTAATCTGATACCAGATACCCTTCTGGGGTAGCCCCTCACGTCCAAACACAAAAAGGACTTCATTTCATTAGGGAAGGCTGAGGCCCCGCCAGGGCATTCAAGCCGTATTAGTGGGCTTACCGGCGGCCCAAGGAGCCCATTTTGGTCCAATTTCTGGAAAATCATTATGATCAGGCTCATGTTATAATTCCTAGCCGGTCCTTCCTTTTAGGGATTTCGGGGTCCGGGGCACGGGAAAGCTGTAAGATCCTCTCAGGCCAATCGATAATTTGGAGGGAAAAGAGTATCTTAGTACGAGGCTTCGAGGTTCCGGGCTTTCAATAGGTTGGACGGGGCTGGAATATAGACAAGCAGCCCCCTTTCTTTGGCTCAGCCCTTTAAAAATCTTTACAAAAAGTCTATCGACTCCAATACATAATCCAGGTCTGGTGGGGTCCGGGGCGAGGGGACTCAGTTTAAGTCGAGAGAGAAAGGAATGGGGATGGCATAAATAATTTCCCCGGTTTCTCCGCACCAGTCAGCCCTTCCTTACAAATCAGTCATCTGTGGAGGCGGCTGCTCCAGCCAGCTCTGCTCAACCACGAATTCCCTCCCTACCTTCGCCTGCCACTTACACTGGAGCACAGGCTCGTTTGAATAACCCATTCAAAGAGAGCTCCAACAAGAATAATTACAGAATATTAAAACCCACAAATTCACTTGAACCCTACGACCAAGAAACATCAAACGTTGTATAAACTAAAAATCAGGAAGCTTTGCAAGGGAAAAAAGAGTATCCTTAAGAATCAAACATTTTCTATCCTGGAGTCAATTTTGTTTCGGTGCAGTAATATCTCAGTATTCCATTTGTAGATGCAACTATACACGCTACGATAAATGGATGGAGCCACCTATTCCTAATTTATTTTTTTATTTTTTTAATCAAGTGATATCGGTAGAACCTATTTTTGTAGATTAAAAATGATAAAAGGGCAGCTAAGGCTAGGTTTGTATGTAGTCCAGACCTGAAACCATAAATTACAATAAGTTCTAGTCCCACTCAACTGTTTGAAAAAGGGACCGCGTCCGCGTGAGGGCCTGCCAATGAACGAGGCCAAGCCAACATTGTAGTCTCCAAGTATAAGCAATCTGTATTCTCCTACTGCACTCCCTCACTTAATCCAATCCATCCTACTTAAGATATATGTTGACAATCTTAGGGAATAAATTAAATTGAAGCGTGTTGGATCCAAATTACGTAATTTAATTTAGGCCCTCTGCCCTAAAAGGACTTTGGGGGCCGGGTGAAGGGAACCATTCACTCTGCCAGCCATTTGTAGCCGAATTTTGGAAAGGAAAACTTTGTGCTTTCTTCTCCAGTTCCTCTTCCCCTTTCTCCGAGCTTTCTTTAGGCCAACGGAAAAAATCGGATTGGGTCTTATTTATTTCGTTTACGCTCCCGCCCATTCCTTCATATCTAAGAGCCTAGTTAGGCCTAGGCCAGCGGACGGACCCTTAGCCTCTCTATTTATTGAGTCTCCGCCGGGCCTCTCCTGGAGCACTACATAGATCTAAAGCGTGTCATGAGAAAGGGAAAGGTTCACTTTATTCCATCAGCTTCACTCAGTACAAAAACTGGGCGGAAGGGCCAGGACAGCTCATATTTATCTTACACAAAAGTTTTCCCGGTTTCTGGGGGCTGAAGTGTGGAGGGTCGGATTCGGATCCCAACAAGTCGAGCATTGTAGGCTCGATGTTGGATTACTGCAAGAGCGAGAACTAATTTGTCAATGGGTGTAAAAGTAAACATGGTGAAGCATCTGTGGAGGAGCTGGGCCCACCTTCAAGACAAATACTTTACATTCCCAGGATATCACAGCAGCGGCATATGTGGTGGAGGCTGAGGCGGGATTTGGATTCCAGAACTACAACGCAGACCCTGTCTCTATTAATATGGGAGCGATAAGAGTAAGAGACGCTTTGATGAAGGAACAATAGGGCCTGCCTATATTACAAAGTGAGAGAATGAAAGACAGGCTTTGTTTCTCCGTCTGAGCCGCCCCATGAAGTCATCTCTTTTCCATAAGTTTATAAAGAGTCATTAGGCCACTGATGGGAGGGCCAATTAAATTCAAGTGCCAAGGAAGCCCTTCATTCGTGTCATGGGACGGCTTTAAGTCATTTGTGAGACATTACATAGCTTCATGCGGAGCCAGAAATACAGGAAATGGTTGCTATTTGACCAAGAGCAAAGATATACAATTTTGGTTAAAGAACATTCTCAAGAGAATGGACTCACTGATTACAAAAACAGTGGAGTCTTTAATAATTAATTAAACCTAACCTCGTTAAGCTTCAACTATTTAGGCTAATTTCATTTGTCTAAACCAACATTGCCTATAATCATTTCGGAGAAACTAACGAAAGAGAAGCCATCTAGTCTCAATAAATCTAAGCTAACTTCATGTATCCTAAATCCTAACCTACAATATCAGAACCTTATCAGAACCCACACTAATGACACCTAAAATTGCTGAGCTCTCCAAAAAGTAATCCGAGGTTGGTGAAAAGCATTTTCTGTGCCAGAATCATTTTTATTCTTTAGTCATAAGGCACGGTTTGTAGCTGTCAACTTTGAATCAAAAGATACTACGAAGTTTATTTTTTATTTCTATTTTTGTATTCAGTTTAGAACCTAATAAAACCTATGCCCGAGAGAAATAAATCAAAAAGTTTTTCCTTGCATGTCCATTGGCAACCCTAAAACAATCATCGTGTACAGAATTGACGTAGTATTCGGATTTTGAGGGGACGGAGAGCGGAAGCGGTGATTTAATATTTGGGCCTTGGGTTTGCAAACTCCGGATTCTTAATATGAGGCAGATTTAAACGGACTGACTCAATTTGAGTTGGGAGCTCCAGAATAGATGAAAGTGAATATGAAAAGTAGCCTAATACGGAAGTGGAATCACTTATTGTAAGAGCCAGGACGACGCTAGGACTCCAGCATCAGCGGAGTGGATGAGAGAGGGAGAAGGAGTAAAAAATGAACTAATACTTTCTCACAGGTCTTCTCAGGCCCGCTCCGGAGCACTAACTTGAACTCCAGAACATTAGGTCTTTATGTCTCTGTCAATCTAAGAGCAAGACATTCTTTACTCCGCCCAGAATGGTCTACACCCGGTCTGAGTAGCCAAGCACTGAGTCCATACGCCATACATAGATAATTATATGAATGCTTAGTATAGGCGGAGGCAGAGTGAAAGTCTGAGAGCCGCACTTCCAGGCACATTTCTAAAAATGACTCCTTCCGCTCCCCTCAAACGGCTTAGAACAAAGTTGGCTGTGGGTCCATTAAACGGCTTGGACTCGGGAAGCCGGCTCGAGGCTCACTGCGTGGGTGGACTTTCGGTTGTGTACAGACTTAGAGAGCTTATAGAGGTCCCGAGATCATTTCCATGAAAAAGATCTAAGTGGAATAATCAAGATAGAGCGCTCCCAGCAGCCGGGCCAAAGGGCCGGCCCAAAGTGCGAAAGTCACTTTCACCTAATGAGTATCAGGGCCTCGAGCTATTCTTAATGCACGTAATATTTCTGCCCTTTGAACCAGGGCTCTCCCTATTAACCTCTAACCCCCACCAAAGACTTTGAGGCTCAACCCAGTCTCTACCTCGCTCCACCTTCTCATTGGAACCAATACTCTTGACAGACCTACTGTCAACAGGTCTGGGAAAACAAAGAGCTCTTTCCTACGGAGTCAAAACTCAAATACAAAGGCTTTGAGTAATTTGAGGCATTTTCCCTTGTTCCTCATACTTTGGGCATGTTTGCTTTACAGGGGAATTTGCGCAATGTTCTCCTTATGCATGGCGAAGAGTTCAGTTTCAATAAATACTTTCCTGGCTCACCGCATATGTACATACTGCCTACAAAAGTGGAGACATTAGACATTGCACAATAATTACTAGAGTTTTGTCTACACGGTTGAAACATGGTACTCCTTACAGGATATGGATTATAGATTATAGCTCAACCAATGCAAGGAATCCCAATGAATCCTATAATTTAGCTCTTGGTAAATATTTATTTTTCAACATTATTTCATACTCTTACCGAATGGCCCGTTCATTTTCTGAATTGGATTAAAATTTAATACACTAGGGCATATATTTAATTAAGTTATACTTTGATATCTCAATACATTCTAGTGATTAAGATACTTCTAATAAATACCGGCAGAGCACATGAGCTAAAGAATTGTACCTACTATTCGAAAGAGCATACAATTTTGAATTTTCATTTTTCTTTAAAATTTAATTAATTTCAGGAGTTAAACAGAAATTACGGAATTCGTTATATTTTTTCATACTGAATTAAAAATCGTTTATGGGTGGACTTGTAAGTTAAATATAATAAAGACTAAATACTGCATAGCTTTTTCGAATTAATATGCGGCAAAATATTTTTTAGATGTGGCGAACGCGAGGGATATATTATATAGAACAAATTTTCCTAAAATTTTGCATAGTAATTACCCGATCAGCATCATTTACTGCCCATATATATGCTGTCCAAGTCTGAATAGCAGCCGTAACATATAGATAAAACAACTTTCCTGTTCTACGGCGGAGAAGCAAGATCCAATCTAGTACGCACAGACACGTGTGCTTTTAAGTTTTCTGACATACGGGCCTTAAGGATGACAACCAAGAAGAAGCCATGCCATGACATGACCTAAAAAAGTTTTAAATGAGGCTCGTATGTAGTTGGGGCCCTGACTGTGAAACTGAAGTCCCACATCATCATCATCATCATCATCGGCTCACTTAAATTAATCTCCCAATTTCTCCTTAAGCACAAACCGAAGTTTCTAGACGGGGAGTTCAGGAGAAAGTAGGCTGGCGGTCCATTCCCATTCTACTTAATGAAAAAAGTCACCCCAGAAATTACCTGCTAATATGAGAAGAAGGATCCGTAATGAGAGAAAAGATTACCCGGAAAACCTATTTAGGGGCTTAGGCTCGGCGGCTCAAAAACTTTTTTAGTATCAACTTTACCGGAGCTTAGCAGTCGGTCCGCCTCCAAATTTATATGTAAAAGCTTAGCTGCGGGTTTCCTACTACGAAATGAACAGGCGTAGGTACTACCTAGAACCTCGAACTTCGTTTGGACAATAGCTGATGTAATACCCTCCGTTCGTGGAATAAGTAGTAAGAGAACCTATGTAATTTATAAGCCTTTTTAAAAGATTTTGAAATTGATAAGCTCCTGTTAATAAATATGTCGCAGCTTAGGAGCACAAAGTGAGGCATCAGCAAAGGTTTCCGTAAAACTGGTATTTATGATTGTGATTCATGACAATTTTCGACAACTATGTAAGGAAACTAAGCTTATTATTAAACTGTTTTCGTGGAACTAGTGCTTTGAGGAAAAAATGAGGAGATTACATATGTAGGTACAAGCTAAGGGAAACAGACTTACAAGGCTAGATTTCTATGTGGGCTAGATTTCTGTATTACACGTGATTTGTTGAAGATATTGTATGCTTAGTCCTGAGTTCTGTGAGTCAGAAGCTACCAATTTTATATGTTATGGAAAAACCGATAGCTTATTAATTTTGGTAGGTCATTCGTAATGCGTAAGAAGAGCATATTAATTGGAGTAAATATTTATTTCGTAAAGTCTGGAGAAAATCAATACGACTAACTTTTGTATTTCCTTACGCGTGATTACGCTTTCAACCCTCTCGGGCCATCATCAAGTAGAGGTATATGCTACTTGTAAGTAAAAGAAACAGATTTGGCCTAATACTGCCTGAACCCTCTTTCTGGGCCTAGGGTGACTCTTAAGAATGGCTCGGATTCTTGAGAAAGGAATTCCTACATGTTCCATGAAATAGGATTCCTCTCTGTTTATATCCTTAAATTAGGCAATAAAAGAGCCGTAGAGGGTGTTTGGGCGACAAAAGGGAAATGACACGTACATTTTACATTATAGAGTGTATCCAGATCAAGATCCCGTGTAGGAAAATACGGAAAAGGAAACTGAGTCCTACATAGTTGAGAGCATGGGAAGCCCGTCTCCTCCGACAGGGAAAATAAGATTGATTCGTGTGAGTGGAATGATGAAAGGGGCTGAGAAGTGGAATGTTTCTCAGGGACTTGAGACAGACTCTGTATCTGTAACACCAAAGGAAAGGAACCTTTCTCACCTGTCATTAATTTTTGAGGAGACAGACTTTCTCCTTAGAGTATCTCTCCCGAATTGCCCTTTCCCCTGCCCACTGAGCCTACTTCCGACCAAATTAAGGCCTCTGCTCCAGATGTTTACTCCTTCTGGATTCAGTCTACGACGACGGCCCCGTTACTGTTATTTCATGTCTCACCCGGAATTGAATTGGTAGTACCAATAACACTTCCCTGCCAGGGGAACGGTGAGCAAGGTCCATCGAAAAGCAATCAACACGTTGTTCTTCTTCTGTTGGGCCCGAAGGAGAGCGTCCAAAGGCTTCTTTGAAGTATCAATATCAATCCTATGCAGGAATAGAGGCAACGTAGGAGAAAAGGAGCCTCTCTCCCCTCCAATCTCTTCACTTGACACACACAAGTATTGTTCAGAACTGGAGCACCGTGACAACCCAGAATTGTTTTTTTTTTCTCTTTGTGTTGTATAATCTCTTATATATTACCAGTTCTCCTTATGAGTATGAGGAGGGATGGCTGGGAAGGAAGGAAGTAGGACGACTCGTAGGAATATCCGACTAGGCTATCCAGACCGCCAATGATGAGACCAGTAGCTGTACTGACTCAACGTATAATTTTTGGCTGAGGAGGGCATGAGCCGGGAAGCGGCTTTGGGCCCTGGAAAGGCTTACAGCTCCCGGAACGGGAAAAGGCGACATGCGCTTACTCCGTGCTACTGTATACATGGAGTACTACGATCAACTTGGCCCTGGCCTCCCCTCACTTTCACCCAGGCCCTAACTCCTGGCTGGCTAGAAAATATTGTGACGGGCCAGTATGCTGACCTCTGCTAATTGTCTGTGCTAATCCCTGCTCGGTAGCATGGGCCTAATGGGATGGAAAAATTGGGCTAACATGCTAAACATAATCACGTTCTCTTGGCCTAATAAATCCAAGGGAAAGAGCACATGTGAGAGTCCAGGAGAAAACTGGGAAATATTTAGACCGGCCGTGTATTGCGTGCCGATTCCAATTCCGTATGGATCCACGGCAGGCCCAAATTAAATTTACATAGGTGTGTGAAGTATTGAGTATAAATTCAATTATTCGGACCTCTCAATAAAACTGGGTGGAAGTTCTAAAAGTGTGCAAGCACTATACCAATGCATTAAAAATTCATCGGGAACCCAGTCCATCTTATGAATATGGCAACAGCTGGCTTAAATTAAAACTGCTCATTGAGCCGTGCACACAATTTCGACATGAAGAAAAGACAGATAATGTCACATGTTACCTTCACATTTTTCGTTGACAAAAATCAATATATATATATATAGTAGTATTACGTAAGAGGCGATAAAGTCGCTTGGCACATTCACGTTAGATACGGAAACAGTAAGTTCATTAAGTTTGCATAAGTTAGGCTGAGCATAATTTTGTAGCTAAATACTGGAGTACGTATTTACGTGATATTTAATTTAATAAGCTTAAAAATGTAGACTTTTTCCGGAAAATTACACTTTTGTCAACTATGTAGGTTTAGTTAGGATAATGCTTGATCATATTACGTAGGTTCGGTTGTTGTTAGATTAGAACAAGTTAAGTTAGGTTAGGGCTCGATTATAAAACTTAACTAAATTATATTAGATCAAATTAGGTTAGGGTTTGATTACTATTTTTTTTAAATTTTACTGAATTATACAATTTTTAAGCCAAAGCGTTCTTTTCCGCATTAAAAATGCAAACCTTAAGGTCCTTAACGTATTCTACGCATTAGTTTTCGTACGTGAAAAATTACGGTTTGGCCCTTATAATGTAGCACTGTTAAGTCATTCGCTGAGTTCAGTCATGCTTTGGCTGAATGAAACCGAACTTTCACTAAACTGTCCTTCCTAATTAAGTTTTACCGAACATGAAGAATGGATGCTGGAAAGCAACAAATAAGCTCGTAATTATCTCGTACTATTAAAATTGTACACTATCGTTTCCTTTAGGTCCTTGGCATCTGGTACGAGGACTCATCAGATCTTCATATTACTCTAATCCCCGCCAAATTCCAGGAGTTCCTCTATCACCGATTCCCAGCCGCTGCTAAACTCCCGCAAAACTCTGGCTCGGAAAGCGTGTGAGTCTCTTCCTACTCATATGCCTCCCCCGAAAATGAACTTGTAAGGGAATATAATAAAAAGTGAGCACAATGGAGTCAACCCTTTTTATAGCATTGAAAAATTACACGAGGGGCGAGGAAGGATGTTGTAGGAAAACTTTTCCCTTTTACTGCACTTCCAGAAGGCGGAGGCCCTGGCTCAGAAGTTCCTCCTATTCGGCCTAATGTAAATATACACAGATAGTTACAAATCCTTCAACTTACTTTCTCCAGCCGGCATATGCTTTCCTTTTGAGGCATATTGCGGCAGGCCCAAGAGTTTATTTACCAATACGTACATGCACGAAAGAAGTTTCCATTAATATCTCGAATTTTCCTAATGCAGTAATAACAGGTCCGCAGGCTTCAAGACTGGCGGATTCATAGTTTGGTCAGCATTGGCATCTTTAAATTCCAGCTGCTTATATTTAGGTACGATTTCAATTACATTATATGTAAGGTAGCCTGAAAAACGTGTATCTATTGCATTTCCTGGTCTTTTGACCATGAAGGCGTACAGTTGAAAGTTATTAAACAATTGGAGTGTATAAATTCATACCAGCCATGTGTGAAGGAATTCGATTATGAACTGATGACTGCATCTTAAAGAAGCTCTTCACGCTTGTTTGCCGAGTTTACAAGGTTAGGAAAAAGGCTGACTTTGCTTTTAATGCAGTACAAGTAATCATTTCCCGGAAACATTATTGCGCTTTTCGTGCTTGCTTTGTAAACAGTGGGTATTATCTAATATATTTATTACGCAGGGACTACAAGAATTACGGAGTACAGCGACCAATTTCGAATCCCACTCTGAATCAATATTAGGATTGCACAAGAGAAAGTGCATCTGCCATTTGTCCATTCAAGATTGAGCATTATATCTAGTTATGTGCATTCTGGAGATAATGTACTGTGTACTTATTAGTCTCTGGCTCAAGTTACTTTGTATGTAGTAAGGCTTGGAGCTAGATCGGCCACGATCCTGTCTCTCCTTTTAAACTCACGAGATAAGTTGGAGGCACATCCGGCTCTTTTATATTTTGGATCCTACGCGAGCCTGCACAGGACGTATATGAATAGGACCCTGTCTAATTTTTTTTCGAAGATGGATTTTACAAAGGGATCTAAGACGGAGAAGGAGTAGTAAAGGAAAATTCCGGATCCATTTTATCCAAAATTTTGACGTTCTGCCATGCCTCTTCCACGCATTCAGCTTCTCTCCTTTCATGCTCCTATTGTTCCTGTCAGTCCCCCGACTTCGCAGACCAAAACAATACATTTCATTCATTGGGGTCTAGCGAGGGGAGTGGGGACCAAAGAAATTGTAATGGTGGTTCTGGCTACGGATAAAACTACTCTGGAGACTGATAAGGGTCGTATTGGAGAGCAGCTAAATATTTTAGATCGTGTCTCTAGCACGTACCAAAACGTGTCGGAAACCATAATCAGGAGGCTAGCTATTTTCTCCGCTTTCACCCTCAACCTTTTACCAAGGCGCGACGTCAAAATGTGTAAAGGTTAACTGAAGAATCAATTGATAATACTACCCAAACTCATAAACAGTAAATACGGTTAGGTTAAGGCGCCAGGTGAAGCCACAACCCGTAACCTTCGTTCATGAAAATGCTCGCTGGATTAGTTTATTTCGAGTTTATAGCAAGTTACTAGATAGTTGATTGTTCACGCAATCAATGCTCTAAATTATTGTTATTTGGTAAGGTACTCATCTAACGAATAGCTTCTTTCCTGCTACCATCCATTCATAGGGTTCGATTTTTATTAATTTCGTATAATCCAAAAGTCTGGACCGAATTTGACTAAACACAGGGAATTACCTGTAGTAAATCATACTTACGGCTATTTCTACGTTCAACGTATGCCTACACTTAATTTTACGAGCATCAATGTGTACGGGCCATGGGAACATCTGACCTAACATAATTACATACTTTTTCGCGACCGTAAGTACTACTATTCATTTGCGATAGTGCTGTGACGTTCTCATGCAGTTGGTGGCCAACGCTGTAATTCATACATCCAGGTACGCTACATGCTTTGTCCGACAGTACTTAGTCCCGCGAAATTTTATCCCTCGAAACTTAATCCGAATACGAATTCGATTCTAGGACTAAGTATCGCGGGACAAAGTATTACCAAGCATCGCAGACATAGTAAGTACCTATGTTTAAAGGCCGACGATGCTAAAAAGCTATATTTACCATTTGGAATCACGCGTTAATGCAAATAAAAGACAGTAATGTACTAATTTCCGTCAATCTAAATTGTAATTATATGAAACTATACTTTTCTTCTGATACTTATTTATAGTATTATTTGATCTACTTGCGTGTCCGTAATGGATAAATTTGGTTTATATTCTCTTTAAACATAAATTAATATATATTTCTATTTGTGTTATCGGTATTTGAAAAAAAAAACTACTTTCATATGATCCTCGCCCATCCGATTCTTTGAATCAAATCATGAAATAATTAACCCTTTTTTTCTTTTTTTGAAAAGATTGGAATTGAAAAATTAAAATTAAATATAACGTTTTTAAATACAAAAATTATGAAAGAAGATCTACTATTTATGCGGAGTAGGTCCAAGCCTGGAAAGGTAGCTAATATTCAATCCAAGTAAATAATAATAATTCTGTTTATTTCAATGTCAACGCAGTCAAAATTACTGTAATTTTGGAAAAACTCCTTTTAAGTAAAGCAACTTCCCACGAAACTTTCTATACTTAGTCTGGCGACACTTTGTCCATTGTTCGATACTTTCTCTGGCGATACTTCATCCGGCGATAATTTAGCCATGGGATACTTTGTCCGGGAATATTAGTCCCGCGATATTTTATCCCGCGATACTTAGTCCGGATACCAACTCCTGTGCTCAAGTGGAATTTACGACTGCAGTAGTGGTGGTCTTTTTTCAAAGGGAACCCTGCATAATTTTGCATATGGTTGTTCACGGTAGGCAGTTCCATATTTAAGTCTTCCGCTCCTCGTCCCACTTTTCAGACCTTATACAACGTACCAGCCAGCCCCGTCCAAAATGGTTCCCTTCATCAAGATCCAAAGTAGGGCAGAAGGGTGCTGGCTGACTTATGGGATTCGGAGCTTAATCTTATATCAGTTAGCGGGACTTTCATCATCATCATCATCTTCCTTCCCTTTGTATGAGTCCCCACATTCTTGGGCGGAGCATATGGGCGGCATATTGAGAAGATTCTTGAGTCCTTGGCGGAGAGACATACAATAGTATACGTGCTGGCTGGAACACGAAGGATAATTTTCCTCCTTGTTAATTACGGTAATAAATTATTTTGGGTGGAAGGGAAGGAAGGGACGGGCCGAGTAAGAGGAGCAAAAAAGAGGAAGACATGGACTTTCTCCCTTACAACTTCCCACTAATAGTTTCTCTCCACTCATTTTTTGGGACTGGGGAAAGTGTCATCAGGCCCCACGGCCACGGGACTCGGGGATGATCTATAGCTGCTCCCCTATTCCTTTCCCCACCACCAGTCACACCACGTGGCTCCCAGTCACTGCAGATTTACTATTTATGGCTCCGACTTACCCCATCTCCACTCATCCACAACCACAAAATACGGTAAAGCAAAACAGGAGCCTTGGCTCGATCTTAGATACTATTTGGCATTGCAAAAATAATCACTTTACGCGAACAATAACATGTAGTTATTGACTAATCTCAAGAGAACTGACTTTTACTGACTATATTATATGATCTTTCTCGTTTTTATCCGTAATATGTTAAATAAATATTGCAGGCTGCAAACTGCAGGCGAATGTTTCTAAAAGCATCAAGCTTTTAGCCCGATCCGAGTGCTATTATTTTGTTTCGAAAAATTGAATTCGGAGCAGATGATATCGATATCTCCATATATCGACCTATTTTCCAATATCGAATATCCGGAATACTGGAATCAATTATTTGAATAACTACGAAAAGGCGTCAAAATAAATCAAGAAAAGCTTGTAAATATTTATTCCGGCGAAAGCGAGTCCTGATTAGATGAACTCCAAATACCCAAATCTAGAGCACTAAGTTCATTCATCGAAATTCCTAACTCGATTATGAACTCGAGAACTGCGAATGTAAATTATACTATTTTTAGGACAGGCACAATAGTTTTATAGTGAAGTCCTAAAGTCCTGAATTCTTCGTTTATATCCTTCTACATACTTAGGTACTATTTCTTCCAATTCATATCTAAAATATTTAATTCCTCATCAGTAACAGTGGCACAAATAGACAAGCCATACCGTTCCGTCGCATGTTGCAGTATCAATTAAATAAATAAAATTAACGAGAATTTAAGGCACTGAATCTGTGTCGTCGTCATCCCAGATCGTCAACCATCATGTGCCAGTTTGGACATTTTTCAAAAAATT